>JANTOP010002319.1:0-18332 GCA_027564815.1 Symmerus nobilis
ATTTCAACTTTTCCGAAATATTTAATTTTTGTATTTTTACCTAACTGTCAAAGCAACTTTCTGCGTTTTTAAATTTTTTTCCGGCCGAAGAAAATATTCGGCACTCCACTCTAGTAATAGCACTGAGTATCATTCTCTTGAATAAAGCAAATGCATATGATAAAGCAATTCTGCACACCTTATGGAGATGTTGACCGCACGCCAAAACTAAAAAGATTCATAATCGTAACTGGTTCATGTAGACCACTAGGACCATAAGATTTTGCATCAGAATCTCATTTTCTCAGCCAAGAAATGTGCCATACAACTAAATGCTGAGTGGGGCATTGAATTGAGTTCTGTGATAAACGCTTGAAAAACACTTCGATGAATTGTGCAAAGATTCAAAATTGGAGTTTTCGTTGGATGTCTGGACATTGCTAAAATTTTGTGATTTTCAAAAAATTTTCTAATTTCTTTTTATTTCCAGATTTGCACGAAATTTTTCAATTTACATACAATATTCTGAAAATTTGCATGAAAAAAAAAATATTAACGAAATTAATGAAATTAAAAATAAAAATTCGATAAAAAAAAATTTTTATCTAAAAATTTATACAAAAAATTCTATAATTCATCCAATAAGCCCATAGCCGTATTGAGACATATCCGGGCCCTAGGCAAGACTTCGACCACGGGCCCCATCCCTCCCTAGTCGCATGGGAAACTAAAATTATTAAACCTAGATTTCTGATTTGTATTAATAGTTTTTGGAAAACCTATACTATGCTGCCTATTCGAGAGTTAGGTCAAAGTAGTCGCTTGACCAACGTCTATTATTGATCTAACTTTTGAATAAATATGGATCGCGATAAGGTGTTTTTTCGACATGTACTTCTTCAGTACTTTGATTTGGAAAAAGTGCAGCTAAAACTCATCAATTACTCTGTAAAGCTTATGGTGATTGTATTCCGTCAGAAACAACGTGCAGAGAATGGTTTAGACGCTTAAAAGCTTCTAGCTTCTCCACACTAATTTGAAGAAGTCGAATTGCAAGAATTATTGGATGAAAATTTAGCCCAAATTCTCAAAGAATTACACAAAAAAGAACTTTGCTTTGTATTTGGTCGGATTAACAAGGTGTCGTCTATTATGTGCTGTTGAAACCGAAACAGTCACCGCCATACATTATCAACAACAATTGAACAGATTGAACGATGAATTGCTTCAAAACTGGCCAGCAATTGCAATCAATCGATGTAGTTATTCTTTTGCATGACAATGCCCGACCACATGTTGCAAACGTTTCGAAAGAAACATTGTTTGAGCTCGAACTCGAATGGAAGTCCTTTCACACCCAGCGTATTCTCCAGACCTGGCTCCATCGGATTATCACCTGTTCCGGTCAATGCAACACGCAATGGTGACCCTCTAGAAGATACATAATTTTCTAATTATGAAAAAGTACGAAAATGGATTAATTCACGGTCATACTTGCGTCGTGGAATCCACTTGTTGCCAGAAAAATGGGGAAAAGTAGTCGCCAACGAAGGAAAATATTTTGATTGATGAAAATAATTGTTTTCTTATTGAAGTAAATACGTTTTGGAAGCAAAAAAAACAGCGGAAACAACAGTAACAGAAATGTAGGTCGACTTGAAGGTACAATCAAACCCTCTCTTTGCTTACATTCCTTAAGCAAAATAGAAGTATTAATTGTGTTGTTTGTAGCTACGGGTTCCCTCGGCTAATTCCTACTACTGGATTATTCCCACTCATACGCATTCTTTAAATAAAACAATAGATTTGAATCGATTTCATTTCGCCCAGGGACGTAACAATACAAATATTCGAATAATCTGCGCCAGAAACTCTCTTAATTGAATGAAACTACCATATAAGCGATTGTTTATCTTCCTGTAGATTTTTGTGCTTCAGGTTGAAAATTAAAAATATATTCCTGGTTGTTGAATATTATTTGAGTGTTCAAATGGGTTATTTTTCGTCAATATATGTCCATGTCCATATTTGCCTCTGAGATTTTATTTCTTATTACAGAGCATTCGATCTATGCATTTTAGCAGAATTTTTGATATCAGCTGAAGAGGTAACATTAGTCAAATAGTTGTAGCAACTAGTACGGGAATATTTTTAACAATAAAAGGACCAAACGTTTTTTGTACAATATAAAAAGACGCATATAAATATGTGTCAAGACATTGTTTTAAAAATTCAGAGCGGTGGCCCGGGCCCCTTGCAGGCCTTCGGGACTATAAAATGATGATTTTCTATTTCTCTTTGATTATTCTCCAAAATTAAATTCAATATTAATTGGCTGTTCAGACCTCGCAGGCCGCAATTATTGCCGGGCCCTAGGCAGCTGCCTAGTTTGCCTAGGCCAAAAGTTCGGTTCTGACTAAGCCTATCAAACAAATTTCTTGTCGTTTGTCGTTTAGAATACAATTGGTGCACCTGATTAATAACGGCTCCAAATATACTTGCATATCGGCCTTGTAAATTCAACAACCCTAAGGAAGGCTTGCAGAATTTGGAGAGAACTTTAGCGTACGATATAATCCATAAATACTCAATAACTACCCTCAACCCCATTATTTCTGAATTTTGGTGCAGCATTTAAGAAGACAATAACGCTCCACCATCAATCTTCCTAAATGATGGATTTTCCATGAACGTCGTGTACTCTATATCCTCAAATAGGATTCAATTTAAAAAATACTTAAAAACTAGAAAATTTCTAATACAATTCTATATCTAACTCAGTCTACATTAGAAAATTGTAAGGAAATTAATAATTAAATGTAAGTAAAATTAAGACTAAAAACGATCAAACAAAAGCAAAAATTGGTTTATCTTATAAAAATTCCAGGAAAAGCTTATCAATACAAAATAAATAAATAAATAAATAAATAAAAGCATCAAAATCATCATAGAAACCAGAATAAATGCAATTAAATGACAGGATGCGACCTCAATTCGGATATTGTGTTATTCATTTTAATTGACCAATTGGATTTAAAAATCGTACCTAATTACTGGTTTTACTAATTTATCATCGGACGTTTGATATCGTAGATCTGTACTACGATACTGTACCTTCTGTTCGGCCGTATCAACCTTTGGTATTTGAAAGTAGCCATCTTTCGAATGTGTCATTTGGAAGTAGCCGTCCGACTGTCGTAACGGTGTCGTCGGTTTAATAATCGGTTGAGATTTACTGTAGCTACGACGATATCCCCGTTCGAATGGTCCACGCAAAAAGCTAATTTCATCTAAATATTGTAGATGGTATGAAGTCGAATGATCGGTAAATCCATTTTGATGTGATCCATCGATAACATCCTGATCCTCTTTCGGTGTTGAACTATTTTTTCGGGATGCAATTGGGGTGAGGAACGGTTCAAATGTTATCCGTTCACTGCCCACTAGATCCGGTATCGTTCCCAACGATTTAATTTTCGTTAGTTGATAATTTTCGGGAGAGATCGGTGAATGATCATCCAGCTGTTGACCGATATATTTTGTATCACCGACACCGCACCGTTTAAGATATCGTTTCTTTGCTGGCGTTTGACGGCTAATAAAAATCGATTCCCGTCTTGGTGCCGCCGGTTGATCGATCCGTTCATTGCTTGACGATCGACAATCCTCATCGTCATCGATCAATAGATTACTCAACGAACGACGATTCATTCGTCTCTGTTCGTATTCCTTACGGATCAACAACATATCTTTCGGCGTCTTACCAAATGAATGTTCGTATTGGGATAGGTTTGATAGCGATTTAATTTTATACAATCCATTCTGTGTATGATGGAAGCTAGTATCTGGTGTCACGTATCGTTCATGGAAACCATCATCCACAATTGGATCATCATGAAATTGGGATTTCTTATCGGGAATGTGTCCCATACTTTGTATTTTTGTGACCGGATTATAATGTCGAATCGATGGGGATGTATAACTGATGTTATTCAACGCTTGGCGATCCATTTCACTGTCCGGTGACAGGAGTGACACGTTCGGTGTTAAAAATATATCACCATCATCCGATAAGGGACTCATTGGGATTTTTAGTTTAAGCGATGGAACGAATCGATTGATCGATAGTGGTAAAGATTTTGGAAAATTGGGATGTGACCTGATTGATTCGTTTTTATTTTTTTTTGGATTTTTTATTTGTTGTAAAATAAATTGATAAAAATATAAAAAAATAAATATAAATCAAAAGTATAACTAAATTCTCTTATTTTAAATTAATTGTAAGTGGGAAGTGCTACAGGCTGTAAGTTTGTGATGTTAAACACACACAAATTTCGAGCGATTTATTTTTCAAGCATTTAAAATACGGATTACATGGACCAAGATATTATTTGGACTACGAATAATTAAGGAGATTTAATTACCATCAATTAAATTAGTAGATTAACTAGAAGAATAGAGCAGGTCTCACAATTAGTTGTCAGTTAACTAGTCTTACTGTTAGAGAGTTTTAATCAGATAATTTGTTAAATTATCACATGCATCTCTGAATGAACTTTCCTTGTGGGCAAATAACTACCATGATCCCTAATTTATGGTTTTAATAGACAATTTCTTTTAACCAATGTATCCTACAACATATCTATGTCATCTTCAGGGGAGAAATGAAATGTTTGAGGAGACTCAGAAATTTCATTATCATGAAAATTTAATTTCGAACTAAAACTAAAGTGTTAAGTTAATTGCTACAACATTTGTCTTCGTTAATTAATTACCGATATATCTCTATAATTCGCAAGAACAAAAAAATTATCATAAAACACCAATAATAAAATGAAATCAAATAAAATTATTATTGTCTTCTATCACGCAGATATTACAGCCTAGAGATATAGATAGTATTTTCCAAATGCGGATTAAAAACATTATTTGCGAGAAATAACCAATAACCATAGCGAATAAATACGGTTTAATTAATTAACAAAAAAAAAGGCCATACAGTTGATGATTTATTTTTCGCTATGCTAACAAGTAAATATAATTAGTATGTTTACCAAATCATCACCTCAACAAAAAGTTTTTTTTTTTCCATATTACAAGATAAGAAATTTCATGCAACCAATGATACAAATAATGGAAAGGTTTTTTCTGGTATTAGTCGGAATATTAGGCACTTATCATTAATATAATAATTAAGGCTAATTCTATACGGGGATCATTAATACAAAATATACTCAGTTTTATCTTCTCTCATGCATATTATTTGTATAGGGAAGTAAGTGGGACCGTGTCTCGAAATAATAGTGAGTTAGCCTGACGGCTGTGTAATAATTGAAAACTTGAAGTTCTGAGTTTCTAATTTTCTATACAAATATCTCACAATTAGGCAATTTGAAATTTTTCGGTTAGCATCTAATTTACACATGTCAAAATATTAGAGATGTGATTCACTCTTTTCTACTCTAGAGTGATTTATATTCGAAGGGGGGAGTACTCTATTTAATCAAATATAAATGGAAGTCTACCCTTATTAAGTGGTACTCTTCCTTCGATCAATTTTAAAAAATCGTATCCCAAACATAAAGTTTTCATTGAGGTCTTACATTTAATTATGTGAATAAAAATTAGAATTCAAAATGTATAAAATTGTATTCACAACTTAGAGTTTTCGTTGAATTTGTAAGGAGGAACGAGGAGGAACTTTTGTCGGAATATTTTATGTTTCGATGCATTTAATTTCGATATAAAATAGGTGTCAATACGGATACAATTATGTTCCAAAGCATTCGTTGAGCTTTTAAGCTTTTGTGGAGCTTTTGTAGAAAAATTTCAGCCGAGGGGATTTTGTTAAGTCGAGTAGATAGATTTTTTTGACAGAAAAATGCATACACATTTTATCTGCGCAGGGAAAAATATGTATGAATTTCGTTGTCGAGTCGAATCGACTCGACTTAGCAAAATCTCAAGACAGGTTTGTTCCAAATTTATTTTTTCGGAAAAGGGTAAAAAATTGTATTCAAAACTTAAAAGATTTCGCTTAGCTTGAAAGGTGTAGCTTTTGATGAAACATTTTTAGTTCAGTTAAATTATTTGGATTCAAATTAGATTTCAAACTGAATAAAATTTGATTCAAAACTTAAAGTTTATCTGGAGATTTGTACATCAAATAAATTCGTTTGAAATGAATGACTAATTGAGGGACCGATGAGTGAAATCGGGCCTAGGGCCCGTGAATACAATAACACGGCCATGAGTTCATAGCCCATTTTCAATAAAAATCGGAAAACTGCATGTAAATTGGATAATTAAGTACGACAGAATTTCATTACATTTTGAATAGACATCCAGAATTTGAAGGAATTTTTTGATGTTGATGAATTTTTCGACTCTTTATAAACATTTTCAACTCATGGAATTTTCAATTTTCAAAAATTTTTTCAATTTTCCCAAAATTCTTTCTATTTTCAAAAAATTTTTAAAATTTTATTTTTCCAAATTTCAAGAAATGTTCCAATTTTTTTTTTAATTTCCTGATTTGCATGAAAGCGCGCGCAGCTAAAATTTTCAGCCTAAGAATTCCACCACTTAACACACTATGAAATAGTAGACTAGATTGTACCACTATTGATATTTTTTGTACTCTCAAGTTCAGATGGTTGGGAAATAGTGGAAATACTGAATCAGGTGCGAAACACCTGTAAGGTTCGTGTTTCGTGGTAACAAAAGTTATGAGGAGAAATGTGTCGAGTCGATGAGGACAAATTGGAAAAAAAAATTGATAAATTACAAAGACCACGTAAAGCGAAACCGATTAAGCCGACGAATATTTCGAAGGTTGGACGTAACCGGAGACGGAAGATTAAAAACAAAAGTATTGTGGATCGTCGCAAGAATAGAATATATAAGAGTCAGATAAATAATGTAATGAGTTACAAGCTCATATACAATCATGGAAAATATTTATGGGATGTCATTTAGATTTAATAAGAAGAAGGTCGAAGTTAGAAAGGCTGATGGTTTTTACAGAATATCTGTTGCGAAAATGTTAATGTAATGTTGTAAATCTAATCAGAAAAATACGAATTTTATTATAGGGTGGTTCGATTATTAAATTTGCTGTCGGCAGCAAAATATCGAGTATACAATATACTATTTCATTTCTGAATACATATTTCCAAACTTAAAATATTAAAAAACTTGACAAATCAAATCTCAAAGATTTAAGAATTTTCAGAATATTATCGAGTTTATCTGAAATGTTTCTAACCAATTTGAAAATATTATATTTGAACAATTCTTGGAGATTCCAATCTATTTCCGAGTATTTCACTCTAATTCTCGAACCCTGAAGTTTAATGAAACATTTCTGAAGAATTTTCACCCAACACCGAAGATTCGGGGTCATTTCCCGATATTTCCAAAATATTCTAGAACACGTACAGGATCTTTTCTGTGGGTCAATTCTATTTTCGGAAAACCGTAAAATTTTCCTTAACGGAAATCTCTAAATTGAAAATGTATTTTTCAGAAATGCTTTTAGAAATTTTTTTAGCATAGAAATTTTAGTTCTACAGTGAATTTTAATCTCGTAAAGTTGTTATTTTGAAAAATTATTCAGAAGCATTTAATTTACAATATTTTAGACTTTTAACCAAACACTGATCATAAGAAGAGGCATATATATATGCAGATAAATGTATAAATCAATTATAATTGTAAGTAGAACTAATTGCAATACTTGTGGTAAATTTGGGAGTTTGCTGATTTCCCTTATCTATTTGTTTAATTCAGCCAAATAGCATAGTAGTTCCTTTAAGCTTTAAACAATTTAAGATCAACTTATTAGGCTTTTAGAAACATGAAATGAGTATTGAAAACAAAATGTGTCCAGAAAACATTTGCGTAGAAAAATTCAACGCTTCCGACAAAGGAAAATTTGAAAAAAAGAAAAAAAAAAACTGTACAAAACATTTTATTAACTCAAATGTTGCAAAAAAAATGTAAAAAAAGGCCTTTTTAACAAATAAACAAACAAAAACTCCCGACTTCATTCAATTTAAATTTTTCTCTCTGAGACCATATAACCCAAACTGAAAGACAAACAAGCCCTCGGCGTTAAGTACCATAACTTAGGTATCACTTAAGCTCAAGATGTGAACGAGCTTTACCTCGGCAAGTACTATTACCACGTAACATAACGGGCATGATATTATTCATAATTATAGAATTACTCAACCATTTGAAAATATCATTCATTGATCTTATTCATTGAAATTAATGTTCATTGTTGTTCATTGGAATTGTTCATTCATTGAAAATAATGGAAAGATTTTCAAATTCATGATTCAAGAATTGGTTGGGCTGCTTTTTTTCAGAAACCCTTAATCTGACTATAAACAATTAAAAATGAAAATTTGATGAAAACTGATGAGAATTTAACTTGAAAACTTTCAGAGGCAAGAATTTTGTCCTAGAATGGCTTGGATAGCCACCTTCTGCTAATCCACCAATTGGCTCATCTCATATCGCATTATTTACAAAGAAAATTGGCATGGGGCCTTTTAGGAAACTACTAAAAACTAATTTGTTACAGTCGTAGATTATCTGCAATGCGTCATAATTTTTATAATCGGTATGCCTAAACTTTCCGTATGTACTATGTATGGCCTGGCCTGCTAAGCACGAAAATGGCAAACAAAATCGTTTCTATAAAATCTCGAGATATGAATTCCTGAACATTTTTGAAACTTTTTCAGATGAAACTTATACTCGCCGATATAGTGAATTTTCTATTTCAAATTTGACAGAAAAAATGGTTTTTTTGTAATACTTCTTTCAATTGTGCCGAAACAACTGAGCCGATTGACAATGTTTGTAGGTAATTTAATTACCAATAATTTTATATCTTATTTAACCTTATTAATTAATTCTAACTCGAGATATGTTCAAATATGTGAAGCTATCTCAAAAAAAATTTTTAAAAAATTTCAAAAGAAATAGAAAAAATGTTTATTGCCATTTTCATGTTTAGCGGGCCAAAGTATAAACGAAAAGTATAGTGGCATCTCAATCAATGAGATTTTTTTATTATGGCGCCTAGTGTAAATCATTTCTTTCTACGAACTCGTCTTTATGAGCAAACACAAGAAATATTTTTCGAAAATCCTATTCAAATATCGAGGAAGTATTATGCGTTACGAAAAGTGTATCGGTGCCCCTACCAGTGACATGCAATTTAATGCGGTCTATGGTCCACATATCTGGGAATTCTTCCGATCAGTGAAAGACATGTGGTAGTTGAAGTCTTGTTTTCTAAGATCTATACTCTCCACCATGGAGGGAACGTATACGGAAACGGAAAAGCGTTTATATGCTCTGAAATTTATTTTCCATAATAATAGTTTAAAATCAGTTAAAATGAAGATTTTTTAAACAAGCTTTAAGAAACTTCCAAAAGTTCATCGAAAGCTTGTAATTAAAATATTATTTTAGGCAGTATGGAATCTAAATTTTTTCCCAGTAATTAAATTTAAATGAAATCCGAAATTTTCCGTGGAAATATAAAAGCTGGAAGAATAGTTTACATTTCGATTTTAAATTTATACGCTTTAAAATTCTATTTTCTATCGCAATAATTTAACTTTTAAAGATCTTAATTATAATATTATTTTACTCATTATCAAATTTATTTTATCTCCCGATAAATAAATATAAATGAAATTGGAAACTTTTATTAAAAAGCTCTGTGGAAAATTATATTCTCTGCGAAAGCTTTAATGAATTGAATTGAAGGCAAATTATCATCACGGCATTTGTTGTTCTTGTCTTCCCTTTTATTTTTTTTTTAAAAATTCATCTATCGGAAATTTTGCATAAATATATGCTTTCAATGAGCTTTCGAGATTTTTGGAGATTTTTTTGGAAAAATTTCGTCAAAGGGTCGTTATCTCGATGGAAAATAGATTTTTCTATGTAAAAAATAAAGTTCGATACTTAGAGCTTTCGTCGTGCTGTCAATAGTTTGGATAAGCTTTCTGCTAAAATTCCATATTTCATTTAAACTTAATGAATCGGTTAAAAATTCGATTCCAAGTTATATAAAATGACATTTTAAGCTTTCGACGAGCTTTCGAGATTTTTGAAGCTTTTTTGGAAAAATTCCAAATTTCGTTAAATGATCGTTATTTGGATAGAAAATGGATTTTAATCCGTAAGAAATATAGTTCGGAAAATAAAGATTTCTGGAAGCTTTTATGTTTTTGTAGAGCTTTTGTACGAAATGTTTAGTTTTGATATTTTTCTATTTTTCCTCAACAAATTTATACTTCTCGCAACACTACATTTTTTTGGATCGAAGGAAAATTATCGAGAAATCCGTATCAAATGTCGCGATGTCTGATATTCAAATTTCTCGGTGCGAGCATTCACGAATTTTTTATTTTGCTTAGATAAATTTCAACTTTTCTGAAATATTTAACTTTTGTATTTTTACCTAACTGAATTACCTGGTAAGGTCGCCTCGCCTACATAATTAAATTTCTTCATTAAATCGATATTAATAATTAATTATCAACAAATCGTTCGTTTAATTAAAAACCAGTAAATTTTGTATTAACACCTCGTATATCTTCAGCATAACACTGCATTTTTAATACCGGAATTTGTTCATTCATTCGCACAATCACATCTTAACAACAATAATTCGGGGATAGAAATTAGAGTAAAATTAGAAATTGTTAGCATTATTGTATTATTGTTAACAAATCAAAAGAAAAAAAATGCCATTAATCAGATTTTAGGGTTATTTGTTGAAGAATGTGCGGTGAGATTATATAGGGAAATACACATAATAACCAATTTTATTTAATTAGTATAAATTAATCGAATAATTATTATAATTTAAATTTAAAAAAAGCATATTGGGAAAATCGGTTGAAAAAAAATATTTAAAAAATATTTGATTGGATGACTTACCTCGTTTGACCGGAATCACCTTCGGAACTCTGTCTTGAATGTTGACTATGAGAGAAACTACTATACCCAGATCCTTTGGACATCTAAAACAAAAAGAATTTATTAATAAAATTGATCCTGTTTGAATTAAATCCAACTTGACACTCACTTGACTAGTATTACTTGAATTTCTTGAATGGCTCATTTCAATATTATTCGAATGAGATTGTTGCGATTGTCCCAATCCGATCGCTTGGACAATAGCCTGATTCGGTATCGTTGTATGATTCGTTACCGAACCAATCAACTGGCTTGTATTATCATAATTGCTAACTAAATGATTATCACCAAATGTATGGTTACCGGTTTTTGTGGTAGCCGCAAAATATGATTCGGAAGATTCGGAATCGGTTACAATGGAAGCGGGCACATATTGGGTGGGATCGGTTACATTATCCGAAGACGATTGTTGGTCGGGCTTCTTTTTCGTTAGGGAACCGAAACCCGATGAACCGGACGCTATGGAAGAATCGTCCCGTAATTGTGCTGTAGACGTATTCGTACAGGTGGTGGCTGACGAATTTGGTGGAACGATAGCAATCGGTCGTACAATGGGACCGACACTTTGTAATGGTTTCGAAACCGGTGCACTACTACTATTTATTGTCTCATCAACGGCTTTCATTTGTTTGCTATTTATATTCGATGAAGGACTGCAAGAAAAATTAAAAGGGATAAAAATTTCTTCAAAAGGAAAGAAAAGCTCGATTTCATACACTTTAAATAAAATATCTCCGCTAAGCATTTGCATTTTAATTGCAACTTGTAACATTGAATTGTCCTGGCGATGCCGTAAATCGTAACCTTCCAACAAACATCGACGTGCCATCGAACCGGAACCAGCAAATTCAGCCAAATTCAAATCGATAAAACCTAATTTTCGATAGCTTCGGCCACCTTTTATCTCCTTTCGAACGGATATTCGCAGTATGCAGGGATCTAGTATTCCTGTTGACGCACTCGCTGACATTTTGCAGACGAACGTAAATTTTTGATCCCATTTTACTGTGTGATTTTTTACTTCTTCCCTGCAAAATTAACCGAAACGAAAATCTAATAATAAATATTTGAATATGAGGATATAAAGGAGTCAACTTAAAGGATTCTCAAAATTATATCATTTGAGAGATGGGCAGCTAACTCGAATTATATTTATGTAAAACGTACAAAGTTGTTTGTAATACTAAACATAAGGACCTACGAAACCTAAGAACTATTTTCTAAATATCAGTAAAAAGCAAGATTAAATCAAGAAAATTTAAGATTGACTCTGTTGTACATTTCTTATTTCCATTTATGATTAAAAATTAGAATATAACATAATTAGAAATTAGAAATATGGATAATGATGAACTCTCCTGTGAAAAAAATATTTCTATAAAATTTTAGCCTCAGCGGCCCAGCAAGAAATATTTCTATTAAATTTTGGCCTCAGTGGTCCAGCAAAAAATATTTCTATTCAATTTTGGTCTCAGCGGCCAACCAAGAAATGTTTCAATTAAATTTTGGCCTTAGCTGGTCAGAAAAAAATATTTCTATTGAATTTTGGCCTTAGCGGATAATATTTCTATTGAATTTTGGTCTTAGCGGCCTAGCAAAAATATTTTTAATGAATTTTGGCGGATTTTTAATGAATCGCAGCGGCCAACCAAGAAACGTTTCATTTAAATTTTGACCTCAGCGGCCCAGTAAAATATATTTCAATTAAATTTTAGCCTCAGCGGGCCAGCAACAAATATATCTATTCAATTTTGACCTCAGCGGCCCAGCAAGAAATATTTCTATTAAATTTTGGCTTCAGCTACCTAGTAAAAAATATCTCTATTCAATTGGGCTTAGCTGCCCAGAAAAAAATATTTTATTAAACTTATGCCTCAGTGGTGTACCGAAAACTATTTCTTATTAAATTTTTACCTCAGCGGTCCAGCAACAAATATTTTTTATTAAATTTTGGCCTCAGCGGCCCAGAAAAAAAAATATTTCTATTGAATTTTGACCTCAGCGGCCCATCAAAAAATATTTCTATTAAATTTTCGCTTCAATGGCCCAGCAAGAAATATTTCATTTCAATTTTGGCCTCAGTGGTCCAGCAAAAAAAAGACCAGCCAAATTATATAAAATTTTATTAATAAAATTTGGAATTGAAAAACCTCTAGCGATTTACAAACAGATTAATACCTGAGAAATAATCAATTTAATTTTGCCGAGCCTTCTCCCTGAATTTCTTAATATTTCCGGTAACTTTCCAACTAATTTTCTCCTTAATTGGACTGTTTAACGAAATATTCTCATTTTTCCCTAATTTTACTGACTTTCCCGAAATTTTTCAATTATTCTCAATTTTTAAATTGAATTTCTGAATTCCTGACCGTCTCGTTGCTTTTTTGCTTGATGGATTTCCACTTCCTACTATTCCACGACAATTTTCGGGACTTTTACTCAGATGAGTAATTTTCTCTGATTTTTCTGGTCCCTTCGGGATCCAAATGGTCCGGGAAGAAATCCAGAAATTTGAAATAAAACCAGAAAAGCACCGATAATGAAGGGGAAAGTCATGAAAATGTTATCAGCAACTCGTTTAAAGTTGACAAAGGTCAGTGAGGAGCGGTGGCGTGCACTGTAATGCGTGCAGAAGGCGCAGAGCACACGAAGATATCTCGAATTACTCGGGATAATTCTTAGATCATTCAAATCATCCTTTGAATAATACTACTTCGAAATTTATAAATAATAATTCTCTGACTTGTCCTAGCATCCGAGCATAATGAATTGGTTTTCAAAAGCTATTTGGAAGTCAGGCATTTCTACATCGAGAGTCATGAATACATTTCATCTTATATTTTCCGAATTCCTCGAGATTTTTTTCTAGATTTTTAAATCGATAGAAATTTGCAGAATAATCTCACTTGCCTCATAACAGACAGTTAGATGTCTAATTGACTAATTATTCAGTTCTATAAAATTGTGTCACTAGTTTCTAGCTGTGGAGTGGAGATCTATCCGCAGAATTAATGTCTTTTGTTAAAACAGACAAAAGCATTAAAAAAATTTGTAAAAAAGATAGGAATTTAGAAGCATAACTAGGCTCCTTTTCTATACTTATCCCGATTTTCTCTGATTTATATCCAATTTACCTCCATTTTGATTGGATTTTCTCGATATTTTATTCAAATTTCTCTAGAAATCAAAAATCTTACAGAAATTTATCCCAATTTTTCCTTACTTGGCAATAGGTCGACTTCTCCCTATTTTTTTACACGTTTTTCTCAATATCTATGCCCTCTTTTATTAAAAAGTTTCCACCACCTCGAACTTTTCCAACTTTGTCGATATTTTCGCAAGTTTTTCTGATTTTCTAACATTTTCCTGGGACTATTAGATTTCTCCCGAGTTTAGAAAATTTTCGTTAACTGTCACGAAATTTATCCGACTTTTTTACTTTCTTTTAAAATTTAGCAATGGAATGACATTTCTTGAATATTTCCCTCATAGAATTGAACTCTCTGAATATTGTCCTATTAATTCCTACCGCCTCAATTCCGTAGATTTATAAACTTTACCTTCTGTACTTTTCTACCTTATCCCCGATTTATATTGACTTTCTACGACTTTCAAAATTCACTTTTACACGTAATTTTCCTAAATTTATCCACTTTAGGCCAACGTTTTCTGAACTTTAACGTTCTAAGAACGGACTTTAAATCGTATATTATGCCAAGGAGGTTGGAAAAGAGCGGGAAGACTAGTCACTGTAATTCTGGAGAGAAGTTAGAAAATCAAGATGCATTCCGATATACAAAAGCCATTTTATTGCAGCCGGGTTTTACAAATACATTGAGAGAGTCGTCTGAGCGTAGAGTTAAGCAACTGCATAGGTGATCGTAATTAAAATTTCGAAATGTTAAGATATAAAATAATTCTCTTTAGTACCTAATTCACTTCCTCAGCCGTTTTCCTTACAAAAAACCTGATTTTCTGGTACACTTTTTTAGAAAACTGCTGAGCCGATTTCTCTGAAACTTTGCATACATGTATCGGAGTCATATTTTAAGCTTTCAATGACGTTTCGCGATTTTTAAAGCTTTAGTTTGAAGAAAGTTGAAATTTTGTTGTAGGATCGTTATCTGGATAGTAAATAGATGTTAATAGATAAAAATCGATTCAAATTATATAAAATGATAATTTAATTTTAAGCTTTTAATGAGCTTTCGAGATTCTTGAAGCTTTTTTGGGAAAATTTTAAAATTTTGTTAAATGATCGTTCTATGGAAGGAAAATAGATTTTGAAACGTAAAACTGAGATTCGGAAAATAAAGCTTTCTGTGAGCTTAACTGTTTGCAGAGCTTTTGTACGAAATGTTCAGTTTTGATATTTTTGTATTTTTCTTCAACTAATTTATGAACTTTCTGCATGGATTTGGAGATGATTTCCAATCAAATTTTCAAGATATTTCTGGATTTACCTTTTGGATTTACCTGGATTTTGATTCTGTTAAGAGATTTTTTCATTTTCATGCGGCCATCTATGCAAATAAGGTTGCCCACCCCTGATTTAATTGAACCGTCTGTCAATTACATTTAATATTCTCTTTCTTAACAATTAATTGTTTCAATTTAACCTATCAATAATAAATTCTGCGAATTATAAAATATACAGAGAATCTGTAATAAAATTCAATAAAATTCAGACATTGGTATGTAAATCGATGCCAAAATGTTGTCGATCTTGAACTGTACCTCGTTTTAAATATCCAATTTATCAAAGTGAATTAATTAGAAAAGTCATAGAAGTTATACATCCTTAGCTAATTGATTTTATATAATTTATATTTATAATGATAATTCTCATTATTTTATCAATTTTAAATGTAAAAAGTTTTAATGAACAGTTGAATAAACTGATGAATATAATCGAGGATAATAACGTAATTAAATTATATTATTTAAAATTAATTATGTACAATTAATTGATATCAATGAACATTGTTTATTATTAAAATTTATTTACTTTATTTACTTTGTCACATATACATTTGCAATTATCTTTCAAGAAAAATAATTTACGAAAAATGTAAAGAGAAAAAAAAAACTACAATAGAAGAAATCAATGATAAAGTTTCGTTGATTGAAAGTGTTAAAAGTTAATTGAATTAAACTGTTGTAAAATGGAAAAGAAAAAAATTTAAAAAATTGGTATATAAAGAAATAAATTGCCATTAAAATTTATTATCGCTAAATTTAAACATGAATCAATTATTAGCAATATAAATAACTAAGTAAAATAGAAGAAATATTATTGTTATCAGTACTTCAATAAATGTATGAATCTATTTGATTCTATTAATTATACAATATCTCATAATAATATTTCAATGCATAGATATTTTTCGAGAATGTTTAAATTAATTTCCAATTTAAATAAAAAAAATATTTACGAAATTTTGTAAGGAAAATTTTACCTCAAAATATTTTATGTAAATAAAGAAGGATTTTCGAACAAATCGATTAAAATATATTTTTGAATTATTTATTACTTTGCAGACCAGTCGATTACGTTTGAGATAGAAATTACAGACGAGAAGAAAGCTCGTTGGTTATTAATTAATTGTTAATTTTAGCTATTTCTTTACGACGGCCTTATTAAATCAAACAAATTTATCAAATTTGTGGTAACGGAAATGAAGTTAAAATTTGTTTGGCTTCGAAAGATTTATAAAATCCAGACGCCTTGAAAGTTGGAACATTTCGTTAACAAATTTATGAAAATTCTATTAAACCACAGCATTTATTGAATATCGAACAATTTTGTGATATCGGAAAGTTTCTTGAAAAACGGAAAAAATTGCAGGAAATTTTCTTAATAAAGTTTGGAGATTTTAATCAAATATTTCCTTTCATTTCAAATTTTCATGAAACTATGCATTCATCAAATGTTTCAATTTTTTGACATAACATATGGCACATTTTTGACACCCAGTGTATATTGTTTAAAACCGGAAAATCCCGTAACTAATGTATTGTTGCGCATGACAATTGGGAGATTCCCCGATTTTCACAGTTTAAGTACCAGGGCCGTGTCTTCCATATAACAGTTTAGGCACGGGCCTACGGCCCGCAAATTATGATATTTATTAATCCAAACTTTGTTTTATCTTTGGTTTTCGGGGAAGAATTAATGGGATATTGAGAACTTATTCACTTATTTATTGAGAACTAAATATTTGGGAAGTATTTTGTAAGATCTGAAGTTAAATGCGTTAGCTATAATGTACTTAATGCTATCTAGCAAAATTTCCCGAAATTTTTCGAGAGATAGCCGCCACAATAAAATGATTTTGAGTTTAATTACAGCTTAATTATTTGAATGGAAATTAGGTTTCAATATGTAAAAAATTGTATCCCAAATTTAAAGTTTTCGCTGAGTTAGCAAGTTTATGGGAAGTTTTTAACATTTTGAGTTCCGTTGCAGTTAAATTATTTGGATGGAAATTAGATATCAAAACGGATAAAATTACGTACCAAAGTAGAAGCTTTCTTTGGGCATTAAAAGCTTTCGTAAAGTTTTTGTAGGAATGTTTCAGATTTTATTAAAATGTAATTATTCGGACTAAAATTAGGTTTTAAAACGAATAAAATTGTATTCACAACTTAAAGCTTTCGCTGAGCTCGTAAATTTACGAGGAACTTTTGTCGGAATATTTTAAGTATCGAAGCAGTTAATTTATTTGGATAGAAAATAGGTGTCAATTATGTTCCAAATACAAAGCATTTTTTGAGCTTTTAAGCTTTTGCGGAGCTTTTGTAGGAAAAATTCAGATTTGATAAAATTTAATAATTCGGATTAAAATTAGATTTTAAAACGATTAATTTTTTTTTCAAAATTTAAAGCTTTTGCTGAGCTTTTTAGTTTATGCCGAGCTGTTGCCATAACAATTGAAGTGTTTGTTCCAGAAAAATTATTCTAATGGAAATTAGGTTTCAAAACGAATAAAATTAAGCTTTGGTTTAGCTGGTTTGGTTAAAAGTTTTGTGAAGCTTTTGTAGTAAAATTTCAGATTAAATTTAAGATCAAAATTTTATTATACGGATGAAAATTAGATTGCAAAATATTGCAAATTTGATTCAAAACTTAAAACTTATATGCAGACTTTTAAATTTAATCAGGAATTCTGTACAAAAGTTCCGGATTTCATGTATTATACAGCGTGAGTAAGATAAGGTGTCCTAATTTTGTTATGCAATATTTCTCGGACGCTTTAGAGCTTTAGAGAGATCATTTTTATTTACAGTTGCTATCTCATATTATCTCTTCATACACTAAAAATATTAGCAATTAATAT
>JANTOP010002330.1:0-18324 GCA_027564815.1 Symmerus nobilis
GACGTATTTTTCACCTATATGAAAATTTCAAATTCAATTAAAATTCAAAAATGATTTGATCTAGAAAAACTGTGAACACCAAAAGTATTTACTTGTGCCCCGCTATCATGTCCACTTGGAATTTCTCATGGGAGAAAAATCGTGTAGAACGGTGTAATATAACACTGATTTATACTGCATAAATAATACGTTTATTTTACAGGAACAGTAAATTTGGAAGAGTGGGGAAAATTTCTACATACCAAAAATAAAATATATTCCGATTTCAACGAAATACGAATTGAAATTGAAAATGAAACAGATCGTATGGCTGGAAGTAATAAAGGCATTTGCCCAGAACCGATAAATTTAAAAATATACTCGACACGTGTTGTTAATTTAACATTAGTCGATTTGCCTGGTCTAACTAAAGTGCCGGTTGGCGATCAACCGGAAGACATAGAGACTCAAATAAAAGATTTACTTGTTAAGCATATCGAGAATCCAAACTCAATTATATTAGCGGTAACTGCCGCTAATACAGATATGGCAACGAGTGAAAGTTTAAAATTGGCCAAAGAAGTGGATCCGGACGGCCGTCGTACATTGGCTGTTGTAACGAAACTCGACCTAATGGATGCTGGTACCGATGCAATTGATATTTTATGTGGGCGTGTTATACCAGTAAAATTAGGTATTATTGGCGTTGTAAATCGCTCTCAACAAGACATTATTGATAAAAAGAGCATAACTGATCAATTGAAAGATGAAGCTGGGTTTTTACAGCGAAAATATCCGACGCTGGCGACAAGAAACGGTACACAATATTTAGCGAAAACATTAAATCGCTTATTAATGCATCACATTCGCGATTGTTTACCGGATCTAAAGACCAGAGTCAATGTTATGATCTCACAATTTCAGTCATTACTAAATTCGTATGGTGAAGATGTTACAGATAAAAGTCAAACGTTGCTACAAATTATAACAAAATTTGCGAGTGCTTATTGTTCAACTATTGAAGGCACATCACGTAATATTGAAACAACAGAACTGTGTGGTGGCGCTAGAATATGTTATATTTTCCATGAGACATTTGGCCGAACATTGGATTCAATACATCCGCTGACTGGTCTGAGCAAAATGGACATATTAACAGCTATGCGTAATGCGACTGGTCCAAGGCCAGCATTGTTCGTCCCAGAAGTATCATTTGAACTATTAGTTAAACGCCAAATACGTCGTCTCGAAGAACCATCTTTACGATGTGTGGAATTGATACATGAAGAGATGCAAAGGATTATTCAACATTGTGGTACTGAGGTGCAACAAGAAATGCTCAGGTATAAATATTTCTTTCAATGTAGTTATTTTTTAAAATTACGTAAAGCTATATTTACATAATTATTTACCACCACAGATAACCTAATCAGATATATCAAGCATATATGTTTACCATGCATACCATGCTTTACAAATAAGGCACGATAAAGAACTTTGAGAACTACAATATTTTATTAAATTCTTTCCGTACATAACTTCCCACCTATTAGTACATTCTCTTTAACTCTCCATTTACATTTTCGTGTTTTAAATATATCGAGGTGGCATTTTGATTGAAAAGTGAAACCGTATAATCGTGAAAAGTTACTTTCCACTAATTTTTTCCACTAAACGGGATTTTAATTGATCATGCCGATATAATGAAACTGTGCAAAAGCGATAAATCAAGTCCAAGTTGTCATAAGCCTAATATTTTTACCTACATTATTTATTATATTAATGATATTACATTATTTATTTATAATTATTGAAATTTTGCCGATAATTCTATTGATCTATGATAGGTTCCCTAAATTGCATGAAAAAATTGTCGATGTTGTCACACAATTGTTACGTCGGCGTTTACCAAACACAAATACCATGGTTGAAAACATTGTTGCTATAGAATTAGCCTATATAAATACTAAGCATCCGGATTTCCATAAAGATGCTGCCCTTGTTCCAAGTTTATTAAAAAATGATGGCAATGATGATCCATGGCAAAAACCCAGAGATTCACAAATACGGAATGGTGAAGTAGGCCAACAGAATCACCATCAATCGCGGCGTCATCGACATCACTCACCGAACATTAGTAATCATCTTGAAACTGTGGAAAGTCGCACAGAATCTGTTCAGGTTATATCAGGCTATTTTAAAATAGTATATTTATTAGCTTAAAATCATTAATTGTCCCATATTAGAGTAATCATGTACATGAATTATCAAATGGTCCAACAAGTTGGTTGTCAAACATTTTACCTCCGGCATCACATCGTCCAGACAGTACAGAAAGTTCAACAAGCAATACACCTACACATGCATCTAATGCAATGAGCCCATTGAAACCAGTTAACTTGTTACCAGATGTACCAATCAATCAAACTTCAAGAAAATTAACGGACAAAGAACAAAGAGATTGTGATGTTATTGGTAAATAGATTTATACAATTTTCTTTCACCGCAACATAAAATTCTAATTGAACTTATTTAAATTTAGAGCGTTTAATTAAATCGTATTTCTATATTATACGAAAATCGATTCAAGATGCGGTACCAAAAGCAATTATGCATTTCTTAGTAAATTATGTAAAAGATAATTTACAATCTGAACTTGTTACACATTTGTATAAGTCTGAGAAAGCAGAAGAGTTGTTAAATGAATCCGATCATATTGCTATAAGGCGTAAGGAAGCAGCAGATATGTTAAAGGTATGATAATTATTTTGATATAAAAATTGGTTTCGTTGTATTGTACAAACCGAAGAAGAATATACTAGATATATATTAATTGTTGAGACTAAATTTGATTAAACTTTAACCTTAACAATTAAGTTAAGGCACAAAATTTTTTTTCCTGAAAGATGCATATTTTAAGACATGCGTTTTCACATTAGAATTCAGGCCGTAATTAAAACAAAGGGTGAAACAACTGGACTAAACTAATTTTGTCTGAATCCTTAGATGTTATTAATTAAAATAAAATTACAATATTTGAATTGTTTCTGAATTTTTTAGCATAACTTTATAAGTGCGACCATCTTCTCGTGGTCACCATGTATAATTACACTACTCTACAAATTTACAAAAACTTTTACCATACTAATGGCGATATAGATGAATTTTCCGTAGAATCCGAATATCCTAATGATTTTTTTTCGATTGGCCCCAGTTTTCCATATAAATGGCAAAATTCAAAAAAATACATTGTTCAGAGCACATACTTCATTTAAATACTAGTCAAATTTTAATTGTCATCAATTTCAATCAATTCATAAAAAAAAATCATTTTTGTATTATGTAGAAAAGAGTCGAAAATTTGAGGTGTAATACGTGCCAATAGTATCAGTGATATGGCTAAATTTTTTGAAGATATTCATGCAGATCACTATTGGTGTCTGTAATGAGGAATATGAGTGATATATACTTGTCCACTAATTTTTTTGTGGGATCTACTTTTCCAAACAATATTTTCTCGCGATATACTTTTTGATAATTTTTTCTTCGTATAAAGAAGACTGTTAATTGTATTTTTAAGCCTTTATATTAAATAAAAAAAAAAACGAAACACAAATATACAATCGTACAATAGAACTTAATTGACGATCGACCTCTGCCCTACGTGGTGCGATAGAGAATGGCTTTATTGACTCACCCATTCAACTATTCCTGGAATATACAATAGACATGTCTTAAAACATGCATCTTTAGGGGAAAAAATGTAAAAATATTCGAGTTTTTACAGTGCCTTCGCTTTGAGTAGGCGACTTACTGCGATATACAAGAAGAGAAATCCGTTATATTACAAAATGTCTTTCATGAGAGAAATGTAATTTTTTCTTTTAGAGCGGCACTTCTCATAACAATCATATTTCATTTCGATAACCATCAAAATTCTTAAAATTATTTAATGTAAAAATTTTTCTTGTTTTGAGTAGATCAATGCTACCGTGCAATAACAGAACAACTTAACTAAATTTTCTCACATTTTGGGAAATTAGGGTATAAGTTTGACTTGCAATCCGATAAATTCAGAATTTAAATGTTAAGTCTAATGTAAATATTCGAGGAGATACGTTCTTTAGCTTTCATTAATTTTCTGAGATGGTAAAAATAAGTAACTTACAGACACTTTTAGGAGCGCTTAACAAAAAATCTAAAAATATAGAAAGAGAGAGAAATATGTGTAGATTTCAAAAACGTATCCTCCGAAAAAAAAACCTAACTTGAATTACACTGTTCTGTTATTTCACGGTAGAATGCTTCAATTTTTTAACTTCTTCGTAATTTTGGAAGAGGCGTTCAGAGAGTTCATCTTCTATTATAATACCTCCATGATCCTGGTCAACTCGATATTTTTAATTATGTTTATAAAAAAAAATGAAAAATAAATGTTCAACCAATAATATGTATAATTATAATTGCAGGCTCTTACACGTGCAAATCATATTATAAGCGAGATACGAGAGACGCACATGTGGTAATACTTTATATAGAATTATCTCTTATCTGTATCATAAGACGTTCTACATAATAACGTATAGATTATTATTGAATGATTCATTATCTTTTTTTTAATGATATTGTTATAATTATTGTAGTCTAAAAATTCATATTTTTCTCTATTCTTTTGCAAATTGTTATTGATACACAACAAAAACATACATACATATTAGCGTATTTATTCGAAAAATGCATTTGATCCGAATTTTATAATTCAGAAGTTATACAATATTTTAGTTTAATTTTAATTCGCATGAAAATAATTCCGATGTCCATGTAATAACCAATTTGTATGTTTTAGAGATTAACGTTAATTACATATGAATTTCAACTTTTATAAAATAAAATTACCAGTAATATACAATATTCTTGTATAATATTCCTATGATTTTTAATTTTAATGAGAATATTTTACAATTATACTGTTATTAATAATTTAATTATAACTATTGTATACTCCATAAGCCATATATTGATTGATATATATTGAATTAAGCCATATATTGATTTTAATTAAAAATGTTAAATCTAATTCATTATGTTTTATATTTTTAGAATTTAGAAAAAAATTATTTCTTATAGAGTATGATGGCAAATATACAATATCTTGGCTTAATCGTATTTTCATCAAATTTTGAGTACAGCGTAAACCCGATTTTATTAATAAACCAGTTACACTGAAGCTATAATAATATAAGTAAAAATGAAATGTTTTAATATTGTAGGTAGTAATCTTAAGGCGCCACCTTGTACTGTACCGCAGAAAATACTAATTTCCGTAATGATTTTACTTTAAGGTCAAAAGCTTTAACTTATTGAGTTACACGTTTTTTTATTTTGCTAATTAATGATTATAATTTAATTAACGTATTTAATTCCAATAAAATTTCATACCCTGGCAACATTAATCAATTTAATCTATTAATCTATTTGAGTGTTTTTTTAATTTGGAAATATTTTTAAAAATGTTTGCCCGTTTTTAATTTGTTTAATAATAATTCAAGTTCAATATATTAATAATAGACGGGCGCAATAGCATAAGTCATAGAGCATGAAAACGGAGGGAAATTAATTCAGGGGTTCGGGTATCTAGTCACTTTACATAGAAATTTCGGTACATTTTTCTCAGAACCTACAATAGATATAATAGAAAATATCATTGGGAATTGATAATTTTCAAATGAGCGCCAGTTATAAAGCTGGTTTTTAAAAAAATCCAAATTTTACCTGACGTTGTAGCTCTTGGATTATTTTATTTTAGAAAACTCAACAGACCAAAGTAGTTATATTATATGGAGAGATAAATAAGCGTACCAATGTTCATCAAAATCTATTCAGTGGTTGCTGAGAAAAAGGTACCAAAAGTTCTATGTAAAACGACGTAATATCCACGTGATTGTAATTTTTTTTTAAATATAAATGTGGTTATAATAAATTGAAATCATAGGTCAAAACCAGGATATTCGTAACAACTTACCATCGTTATCTCAATTGGGCTTGCAGGTAAATTTGGAGATTAAGTCTAATATTCTAATGACGGACATATAAGCAAAGAATGAAATTCATCATTTTATAAAAATCTTCGCAACGATTTAATCATTGGGAGAACCAAACGATCATTTGATGATGAATATTTCAGGGGAATTTGTTCGCACGAATATACTCGCCGAATATTCATTTTTATATATATTCATTCGTGAAGATTTTTTCAGTTGATTTTTCAACGATATAATCTTTGAAGATTTTTCAATGAATATTCGCGAATATTAAATGATTTTTTCTTTGCAGATTTCTCGATAGATTTTTCAATGATATATTCTTCAAAGATTTTTTTATGAAAAAAATTGCAAATTGAGGGTGGTTTGGTCAAAAAATGAAAAATTAACGATATGGGGGATATCCTTAGAGTTGTAGTTGGGGAAATTGAGGGTGGTTCGGTCAACAAATTAAATTGCAATTTCTGTACAAGAACATAACATGAGTTATGTTATGGGAAAGAAAATGCAGTTGAATATTTAGTTAATTTGAAATATATTGTAATCTCAGTGTTTACCTTGGCCCAGACGGCAACGTCGCAGCTTTTGGAAGAGGGAGGTTATGGGTTCGATCCCTGGTAGCGACGAATTATTATCTTAACAAAATAATGATTTTCGATCGCTTCAGTTGTGGAACACTAACCGCGTGTTATCCAATACATCCATCCAATAGTCACGTAAAGTCGAAAAAACCAATGGCGGTCCCACGTACTATGCATTAGTATAGTACGGAAGACTCTTATGGGAGTAGGCAAAAAACATATACACCTGTTGTCAATTAACTTATATCGTCTTCGATTGAAATGTCCACAACCCTGTTCCGTTCACGCAGAGTTTTAAAATGGTATTTGTCAAATGGGAGAATGTCATGCAATATGAGAAATTATAGTGCATGAATAAAACAGTTTGGTGTATAAATTATGCCATCATCACATTTTCCGAAAATTCGTCGGACAAATCATCATAATAATATCATCCATCATTATTTTCACTATTTCTTCCCTATCATCGATTGCTTTGAAATAAAATATAAATGTAAATAAAAATATCCACACCGGCCAATAACGTAAAAATCGGAGGTATAAGAGTGCGTCGAATTTGCGCACACCAAAGTATTCAGGCACACCAATAAAACAGTTGGGTGTGGGTTTGTAGGTAAATAAAGGAAAAGGATTTAGTGAATAAAACGGTTTGTGATATTCAGTTATACGCCGTTGTAAAAAAGTACATATATGAATCAAAGATGGCATTAAATGGTAAATGACAACAGGTTAAGACCAAAAACAACTAATATAAGTACACTATTCACCAACCCGCATAGGTCAACGTGGTGAATTATAAGACTAAAAACTCCCCAATGAAAAAATCTTGGCGGAGGCCTATGTTCAGCAGAGGATTTCAGCAGGCTATTTGCCACTACGTTTCCATTATAACTTGGAAAAGAAATTTTCCAGTATTGGCAAAGAAACTTTGGAGTTGCTACTTCAAACTCACTTCCCAGAATCTGAAATTCTTGGAGGCGCTGCTATGGCTATCCACTAGGAGGAGTACTATCCCTATTGTTGTGGTCTCTGATAGTCAACGGGCCACTGCAAATCCTCTCAAGGCAAGGTGGTAAGTACACTCTGTGACCAGGAAGCCCTTTCGATTATACAAAATTTGTGTGAAACGGAGGGACTTTGGGTTAACCCCAAAAAAACCAATATCGTTACTTTCACCAAAAGAAGGAAGTTGGATAATTTAAGAATGTCAACTATCTATATCTACGGGGACAAAATATTTGGGTGTTATCCTTGATTCTAAACTGAGCTGGAATCAACACTACCGTAATAAGACCAATGATAACATACATATGCATCACTAGTCTGGTAGCATAAAACCGCCAGCAAGGCGACAATGTTTAATTTTCTATGTGTGGGTATCCGAAGGAGCAAGACGGGGTGACACAAATTTTGTAATGTATATGTATATCCAGATAGGGGGCGACTTTAACTTAAAAGAAAATAAAATAATCCACGAGCTAACACTATCAAATCGACCAAGATTAAATGCATACCGGATACATGCTTTAAAAGCTCGCATCAAGATACGTTTAGATTCAACATCCAATGCTGCTGAGAATACAATATCACAGGATAGGAAGTGCGATAGCAGAAGAGATTTAACAAGAAAACAACGCATTTTCGTCGATAGTAAACTTGCAACTATGCAAGGACAGTGTGCGAAGTCCAGCAAACACTTTATAGCGGCAATGCCTTTTGAATGAGCCCCCCATGATAGATTATTGGAGAGTGTTATACCCAGGCCCCAGCCTTTTCATATCAATTGTATACAAATTTTGTGTATCATATACCTGCCTTTACCTCGCACCCTCCTTTTACTCAAAATAACGATTAAAAATCGGTTACGAGAGAATACGAGAGAGAATTGTTCAGTAGCGAAGGTATAAATGTTTAACTTGAATAAGTTTTTCATGCAACTGTTAATGCAAAATTCGACTGCCTTAAGTAGTAAGCAAATCACAGTAAGCACGAGATGATACTTTGTTGGTTTGTTAGGCCGTCTCCATATATAATACCTCCATTGTTATACTGGTTATACCAAGTATTATTAACAGTTTTAGAGAATAAAATAGGAATGTGATTAAAATTAATGGCGGTAAGTATTCCTATTTCAGATCGTTTGGGAGAATTATATGGCTTAGGTTTTGGCAACATTAAGGTGTAAACGATTAGAAATAGATCATTCAAGAATAGAGAGCAAATCGCATTTTACGTTAGCTATAGATGCGATAGGAGACGACAAATAAATTTGAACAACATCGGCATATAAATGACAAGAGGAAAATTTAAGACACAAGGGTAGATCATTTATAAATAAAGTGAATAATAGCGGCCCAAGAACTGAGCCCTGGGGTACGCCACGTGAGATAGTAAGAAATTCAGACAGTTGATCCGATATACAAACACATTGTACACGTTTACATAGATAACTTGAGACTAACGTAAGTGCTGAAGACGAGAAACCAAAAACAGTTCGTAGTTTAGCACATAAAGTATCACGACACACCATATCGAATGCCTTAGAAAAATCTAGAAGGACCATAACAGTGGCGAGACCACTATCGAATCCAGAAAGAATGTCATCAGTAATTTTAGCCAGTGCAGTAGTAGTACTATAACTCTCACTGAACCCAGACTGATTACCAGTTAGAAAATTAATTAAATTGAGGTACGTGGCAACTTGTTTTTTGATAAGTATTTCAAAGGCCTTCGACAAAGATGGCAAAATATTTATGGGTGTATAATCATTAAGGTTGAAAGATCTCGACTTCTTATGTACCACGGGATAACCTTGACCCGTTTCCAATCTGTTGGAAATAATGATTTAGTGATTATGTTATTAAAAATGAATGTAATGAACGGTAGATTAATAGGTAATAGTAATTTCAGAAAATATGAAAAAAAAAACAGATAATAAATTAATTTTCTTTAGTAGATGTGGTGGACTGGTCGGGTCGTCCAGAAGGAGTTGCAAATTTTTTATATAATAAAATAATTGGTTTGTATCTTCGTTTAATTTACAAAATTAAATAACAATAACAATTTGGTATCCTATCGATACGTAATCATCAACAACAATACAAAAGTAACTTCACATTTAAAAAAATTAACATAGATCAACAGTTGGGTTGGTAATTCAATTTTTAGATGACTTAAGTCCATTCTTCAATCTAGATATCATTACCAAATGCGAACATATTGGGGGAGATGAATATATCTTCATACCTTTCTACATCATTATACAATTTACATTATACACAGTCTCCTTTTGGCTATATCGCTTATGGTTTGATCTTCTTTGAAGAATGTGTTTTATAACCTATATACAAAATCTTAAACGTTATAAGGAACATTACATTCTAAATCTACCGTTCTATTTTTTAATGGTTTTCTGTTGTTCTTTCGTAATTATAGTCTCCCGACTGGGCATAATTGTTATAATAATTTTCTTAGTCTTCGTCATCTAGATATCACCTTCATATATACTATAACTATTTCCACTATAAAATTGTTGTTAATTATGTTCGTCTCCAGATGATTGGTAATTTACATATTCCTCGTTGCTATTCACAGGAGCTGTTGAATAATCCTGTAGTTGTTGTTGTTGTTGTTGCTGCTGATAATTAGCACCCTCATATTCCTGCTGATTGTGTCCTCCATTATTGAATAACTCAATCTCACTTTTTGGTTGTTCACTGTATTGGCCATATTGATGAGCATCTTTTTGACCAGCAAAGTTGTAACCTTGATTTTTTAAGGCACCAGCAAATTGTTGTGGTACATAATATTGTTCGGTTTGTTGGATAACTGGATAATTATTACTACCATGTAAAACTTCTACTTGCGGTGATTGAACATTTTGGGATGTATAATGTTCAGAAGCATCACTATGATATTGTTGGGCTGGCTTTGATGGTCCTGGAATATAAACTGGAACTTCCTCTCTTACCTTAACTATTTTCGGTATATGAACTGGATATGGTTTTGGGTATGGGACTGGGTATGGAACTTTGACGGGAACTTTGACGGGATAAGGAACTGGAACTTTTACCGCTACTGTTTTCGTAATTCTTATAACTTTAGGTGGAATACTATGCTTTCCAACAAATGTACCAAGATCTATATTATGATGATCGCCGAGCCCATGATTGTCTCCGTATCCGACACTGGCATAGGTTAATGTTGGTAGTAATACACTAATAGAAATAGTTAATAAGCCAAAAATGAATATCTGAAAGAAAACGACACAAATTATTAAATTGGTTATTGTCTTCTTGCGCTTGCTAAATAAATTATTTGATTAAATAAGATCACTTTCATTATGTTAATAATTTTATTTTAATTATATATGAATCTACAATTAAATTCGATAGTATTTATTAACCATTGATAAACTTACCATAATGTATATCAATTTTCAATATATAAAATTAAAGACCCAATAAGAACGGGTTCGTCAGAAGGAAAATAGTGAATTGATACCAGTCCAGTCAGAGGCCTTGGTTTATATATAGATCAAAAATCTTCGACGCCCAATTCTTCATGCAGTAATGTTGCATATTGTATTGAGGTGTAACTTTTAATTTTGGCGATTCTCTTTTATTAAGAGAGAGATTATGTAATTTTTTTTCTTTCTTTCATTTCTAATTGAAATGTTTGGTAATACGAGAATGGATATAAATAATCCAATTGAAATCAAAGAAACTTGAACGTCGTATTTAATTTTATCTTACATCTTAGTGATTTTTTAGGTAAAGTGGGTTTTGAAAGATGCCCAACTACGAATTACCATATTCTTTATATATTGGATTAAATGGAATATTTTACACATACATTAGTTTTGTTGAACTAGAGTTAATTGAAAAATATTTATTACAAAATTTAACAAGAACTCGGACATTTTCTGTAATCTACAGTTATACAATAGAACAAGGGTCGGCAACCTTTCTAAGCTGCGGGTCAAAACCAACCAAATTGTGAGTATTAAGAAGACGTGTCGGGTCAGTGGTATTTTAATTTTTAAAACAGTATTTTTTGGTGAATATGATGCCCCCCAAATCCTTCCCTGCTTAAATGCGGGATAAAATTATTAAAGTGATGCAGTGCCGAACAACGTCTCCATTAGATGTGCAGAACTAGTGTGCAGATTTCTTCACCCGGAAAATATGTAAAAACGCAGAAAGTTGTTTTAACATTTAGGTAAAAATACAAAAATTACATATTTCGGAAAAGTTGAAATTTACTAAGAAAAATCAAAGATTCGTAAGGGCTCGTATTATCGAGTAATTGAATATCGGACATCGCAACATTTGATCCAGGATTTCCCAATTATTTTCTTCGGATCCAAAAAATGTAATGATGCAGTCAGTTAGCTTCTAAATTATTCGAGGAAAAATACAAAAATATTAAAACTAAACTTTTTGTACAAAAACTTTGTTAAAACTTAAAACCTCCCAGAAATCTTCATTATCCGAACTTAATTTTTTCGTTTTAAAATCTATTTTCTATCCAAACAACGATCCTTTAACGAAATTTTAATTGTTTCCAAAATAAAAATTTTAAAAACTGGAAAGCTCATTGACAGCTAAAATTAAAATGTTATGTTAAATAATTTGAATCGAATTTTTATCCGATTCATTAAGTTTAAAAGAAATGCGGAATTTTGGCAGAAAGGTTTAAATCTCGAATTTAATTGTTAACGTTTAAAAATATTTTTTCTATCCAGATACGATCCTTTAACAAAATTTCAAATTTTCCCAAAAAAAAATGCTTCAAAAATTTCGAAAGCTCGTTCAAAGTTATTAAATACAATAATTTGAGTTGGAAATTTGCAACAATAAAAATTGGTTACGATTTTGTTGATATTTCAGGTGCGCTCTGCACCTTCTGCACATTTTACAGCACGCCACTGAAGTGGAGATACATATACTGAAAGGACTCGGTTCTACAGAATTTTGCATAAATCAAATAAGCAATAACAATAAAATTAAAAATATAAATGATAGGTTGTTCTTTTTTGTCTGTTTATAAATTACAATTTTTCAGAACTCAGGTGGGCCACTGAAATTATCAAATGGGTCACTCATGGGAATATATACAATTATATATGTAGGTATATCATTAATAGAGGACAAATTGAACACTAATTTGTTCATATTTGTTGCCAAATTTATTATACAATAATTCCAAATCATTTTTACATGACATTAATTTACTCCTAGACTATACATTATTATACAATGTTATGTGCTAAAGTGAGCCCTTTTTGATTGGGCGGAAGATTAATGCAGTCCCGGTCCCCTCTGAGGTTGCCTTGTATAATGTAAATTAAGTTTATTGTTCAAATTAATTCCAATCCAAAGACCCAATACCTATCGCTACCTAGTCGCAATAACGAGAATTATTGATTAAAGTTTTCTGATTAGCCAGATGTCACCTAGACAGATATTAGAACTATTTGACACAAGAACGTGTTATCACGAATAGTTTATCGCCCTGAAAATTGAGAAAAAGTAAGATCTTCTTTACGGGCTAGGTGGGACTCGAACCCACACCTACATATATCTAGTATGTTGCCCTCCTATCCAGGGAGTGTATATTTTTCAACGGTCAGTAAAAAGAAAAAATTAACATATTGTATTATCATGTTAAGATTTTCAAAGGAAACGAACTTCTTTTAACACTCAATTACTGGATGAATTAAGTGATATTATATTCTATTCGCACAATGTATTAACATTATGGCATTCTTAGGTAATAACCTTACCTAAGTGCTTCAAATAGAATACATAAGTATCGAGTAAATATTTTTTGCATGCCACTATTTGTTAACAAACTAACAAGTATTTGAATCATTTGTTCATTTATTTCATTCATTATTATGATTATGTCAAAGATTTATATAATATATCTGCGTGATAGTATCGCATAGTCTCTTTTTGTGAGGCCCGTAGATATGCTGCTACTTGGCTTATTAGAATGTACTTGTACCGAAATTTAGCACCATAATAAGTAACTGATCCCTTTAGAGAAATCACGTGATCGAGCTTTCAAGCTTGGTGGAATGGTTGGATCAGGATTACCAACGGCAACGAAGCTTTTTTGAGTGTGAAACATATAGCAATTTGGGTAAAATGGGTATAGGCGTGGTAAACAGGGGGTTGGATGAACTAATGGTTTTCTCTAATTCGCTTAAAAACAGTTTCCTTATTTTTTGACTAAAAGCTGATTTTTGAATTGAGCAGGGCCGTCGAGAGGAAATTCGGGCCCGGTACTAAAAACTTACGGGCCCATATACAAGAAAAAAAAAATTAAAGATATAGTAAAATATGACCCGATAAAAATAACATGCTGATTTTTTAATTGGGAGCATTTAAAAATTTTCGACTTTTCTAAATAATTTAATAATTTATTAAATTAAAAGTAGTTGTATAGAAGATACAGGGCTGTAAAATGTACATGCACTTACAGTTTATTGTAGTCTTTTTTTATCAGAAAAATTGCCTAATATTTAATCAGAGAAATATGCAAACTTCCGGGCCCCTTCAGAAACCCGGGCCCGGGGGGTTTCCCCCCTTTCCCACCCCCTCTCGGCGGCCCTGGAATTGAGAGTATAAAGGGGGTAAATGTAAGTCGTCTTTATCATGGTGGTTAAGAGACTGATAAGTGACTAAACTAAACCAGTCGCTAAAGCGTGCGCTAAATCTTGTTTCTGGTTATATTATACTTGTATGATGCAAAATTGTTTAACTCACCATGAACAAAACAGAGTAAATGTTACTTCTGAATAAATAGTTGAATTTGGATTTCTCCTAACATGCATCAAGATTGATTTTATTAGCCAAAACAACAACAAGTAATAGCACCTGAAAATTTAATTATACTCGTACTATAGATATGATATTGGATAGATGAAAATCATTGGTGTAGGAGAGTTAATATTGAGAGCAATTTGCTATTCCATCATAAATTTGTTTAATATGTTGATTGTTGCTATTATTATAGACGAAAATTTAAAGAAAATATTGGGCCAACTAATCAGTTACTATGCTACTGAATTATCATTTAATGTTATTCATAACCATAACGATAGCTTTATAGCTGTATTTACTTTGTTAACAGTGTGTTATACAAATTCCACATTTTCGTCAAAAATGAAAGTCACTGAGAGATGTTCAAAGACTATTTTATATTTATCTACAAGTTTTACATGTAAGTATGAAAGAAAAGAGGCTCTAGTAGTAATTCGAGACGTTCGTTGATAATAATATATGATGATTATTCGGCAGCAATACGGACGTGTAGTTTGAACCATACTATGAGGTTGAATAAACTTTTTTTTTGGGTAATTCAGAATACCATTTTTTTGCGCAATTCATGACTCTTTATATTAAATAATAACTGACGTTCTCTTGTATGCTTGATAAGCCTGTAAATTACATATAAGTATCCCCATTTGTAATAATTTAGAATGTCGTCCGAAGTGGTCAATATAACTATTTATTTTGACCACAGATGTGTAATTTTGTAGTTATGAAATGAACAACATCATGAATATAAGTTTTTATTTTACTGTTTGTTTAGTTTAGAACATTTAAATGACAAATTTTTTGAATATTTAATGTTATGTCAAGTGTGTTGTTACGAGTATATCAAGTGCTGCCCATTTGATTCTTCGATTAGTTATATCGACTGGTTTACTTTGTCTAAAAACGCTGTTATTCGAATTTGAGCGGCATTTCGGGTAACATTTGGGTAAAAAGCTTATTTTTACTAATTCAGACTGCTGAATAGTCCGAATATCGCTCTTGCTAAGCCGATTTCTCGACCGGAAGCCTGAAAACGAAGATGGTGGCCAAGATGGCCCTGTGTCTGCAGTATTTTCGTTTCCTGGCATTGTATTTTTTGTTCTGAAAATGGTTTTGGGGGTAAATTTATCGTGGAGTGCGATGTAAATAAAAGATGTGCGTTAAAAAAGCTACTATCGCTTATTTCTATGGTATAAAATCAAGTTTTGTACAAATACTTTTGTCGAAAATCACCAATTTCAACAAAAATAACGAATTCAATTAAGTGATCATTTTATTAATAGAGATTGCAAAATTATTTTGTAGTAGTATGTAAGAGTCCAAGCAGAGGCGCCACGCAGAGGCCCCAAGCAGAGGTCAAGCCTAGCAGACACTCCACGTAGATGCACATTGCTGTGCAAATTAATTATCCTTTGCGATTTTTACAAAATTTTCTAGAATTGATATGTAGATGTAGTCAGTTTTATCCTCATTCCAACCGCAATCATAGACGGTTAAAAAGGATCATTCATTTGGGCATTCTCCCAAATTGCCGTCCAATGGCTCCTTTCAATATGATGTAAAAGAGGTATTATGCTATTATGCGGGAAGTTGTAGCATGTTTCTTGTAGTAGCACAAATCTTATGCGATATGATGTTATATTGGAGTGTATATGTAAGTGTGTCTGTAGACGAGACAGTTTCATCGGTAAGAGGCACATCACAGTGTCGATAATAGCATGTATTGTTTGCGGATTACTTGTAAGCTGCTTGCTTAGTGATAGAAGTGAGTTAAGATATCACGTGTACCTCATGAACGGGTACGTATTGTCTACTTTTCGCAGTACCGCTTATTAACCAAAATTTATTAGCATTTATTCTTACGTTACGAAGTGAATAAGCATAAGTAGGACAGTGTCTCTTACTGATACGATCGGGCAATGCTAGAATCCGCTATATTCCAATTCTGAAAACGTAGCCATTGAGATTCTTCCGTTCTTCTGCACAAGTTTCTAACTTTTTGTATTCAACCTCTGTTCCTTGGGTGAAGTTATACACACCGTAGTGGGTAGTAAGTTAAGGTGCGGTTTCATCTAAAATCAAACATGCAACATGCAACACTCAGCATAAAAACAAACAAAATTTATAACGTCGCATAATTTCGTACAATGTTCACTTTAAGGACAACGGTACATATTTCTGGCATTTTTTAATGAGTTTTCATTAATTTTCCGTGTCGAAACAGTAAGACCTATTGAGAAGTTCTTTTACGTATCATTTCTATTGATAGTTTTTATGTTAATAGAAATTTGTATAAAACATTTCGTTGGGTTGTACGCGCTTGGCGTGTTATAACGCATGAGGCTATATTTAACTGGTGGCCAAGATTCGGCCCGTTTGACTGATCAGAAAAAAATAAACAAATTATATTTGGGTACGTCAGATGAAACTTTATAACTTGTATTAAGATCTTTTTGAAAAAATTAAATATAACAAAATGGCACCAAAAAAACTGATATTTCAGTCTTCTTCAAGTTGTACAGGTTTTAGTTTTTTCTATAGCCTATTTTCCTTAATTCAAGTTATAAGGGAATGTATTCTGAACAACATCGCAGACATTTTAGGTGAATCGATTCAGTGGTTCTCGAGATCTCGTGGCCACCGGTTTAAAATACAGCCTCGTGCGGTATAGCCCGCCAAGCGATTACGACGATAAAAGTGGTAGTTTAATACAGGTAAAGGTATCTTATTGGTACTCCTACGAAGCACCTAATTAGCTCCCAATTTTAGTATATTTCATTTTTGATGTCACTTTTTTCTGTTTAATCCCAGTAGTCCCATAATCAATTTACCCCCTTCTGGAAGGTGTACCTAATTAGCACCTAACTCAGGCATAGTCCAAATATGGGGTTTTGAATTTTGGGATTGCTAAGTGTTTTCAGGTCAATAGATCTTTTAGTGTATGTGGTTTTAAGGCTATTATAACAGAATATGCGCTTTGGTTGGTTCTGCAAAAGTCATCCATATAAGCAACAATTACAGTAATTTCTACATTAACCCCAAGTTAAACATCTTTAAGTAGCTTCTCTTTTTATTCATATATGAGCCACCATATTATCGATTAGCGAAAGGAATGTATATAATCCCGTCCCGTGATACCGATTCAGGTATATCTACGAGCATAAGTTGACCCATTTGTACTGATTTACTCAGTAATGCATTTTAAAGGCGTGTAGTTATTTTATTTGCATTTGGCACTGAATTTTGTTCTGATTTTTGAACGCAAAAAAATGGATAAAGAAACTCCGTGAAGCATCTATGTATCGGTATACAGTAGTCCCTTGACATTCGCCGGGCTTACGATAAAAAAAAACCGCGAATGTGAATTACTGAATTGAGGCCTGAGCCAGTTATTTATTTGATTTTACGTTTTTTTGCGCATTATTACTGAAGTCTAGTCGGTGTATTAGGTAAGCATTCGTATATTCCAGAGGTGTCTATAAGGTCAATCGCCAATTAAACTCCATTGTATGATCCATTGTATTAAAAATCCAATTAACAGTTTTCTTTATTACCCTACGAAGAAAAAATTATCAAAAAGTAGATTATGAAAAAAAAATTGTTTGGAAAAGTAGATCCCTCAAAAAAACGAGTGGACACGCCTGGTATATTCGTTTGTTTTGTGTAATGCTCATATACATAGCATGACACAGCATGATTATTTGTTAGACAAAATTATGGTGATGATGAATAAACATAAATGTAGGACTTAAGACTTGACTACACCAAAGAAACATTGTTCCGAAACAGTCCAGAAATATTGTTCAAAACAGTTCAGAACAATGTATTGCATCCACATTGCGCGGTTGTTCAGATTATAAATAAATTTTTTGTTCTACCTAAATTATTCTTTCT
>JANTOP010002341.1:0-36203 GCA_027564815.1 Symmerus nobilis
TAATTTGTATGTATTTATTTAATTTATAATAATAATAAATATTATTATATTTATTATATTTCAAAACTGAGAATTAATTTTCGATTTTACCGTCTATTGCTTAATTACCGCAATTATCAAATAACAAACTAAAATTAAATAAAACAATAATCACAAATATAAAATAGATTTAAAATTAAATTTGACGAACCGTATAACAGATTATTATTTTTGTTTAAATAATTTTAACGAATTAAACATCAGCTATGAAGATCAGCTGATTAAAAAAAACTGTCATAAAATCAGCTGATCACTCAAAAAATAACGAAAATGCTTTTAAACGAAACAAAGAGAACCATTAAACTTGAAAGCTCGCTCTAGGTACTTTCTATGAAGGTATAAGTACCTTATGCTGCTAAATCCTAGTGCAGATCTTTTTTCGTGAATCCTAGTGTTATTGTTCCAAACATTTTTCATTTCTCAAAAACCGCTTTCCTGAAAAAAAAAATTGAGAGCTAAAATACTCCCCATCAAATTATATGAGCGTTAACAGAGGTATGTCTGTATTTGGTAATTGCACAATAGATGCACAAAACAGCGGTTTAAGTAATGATATGCATGTTCTACATACATTTAAGTAGATCAATTGATCGTCAAGCAATTTTTTTCTATACATTTTACAATTATTTGTCGATAAATAAATTCCAAATCCCTTTGTTAATTAATTTCTTGGAGTTACAAATTATAATGTAATTTTCTCCAAGCATGAACTGAAATATAGATCACCAACATTAGCTTAGTATCGGTTTTCCATATAAATATATCGGTTTTCCTTGCATTCTATGCTAATTAAAATTTTATTAAAAAACATCTAAAGCATACATTTCAAAGTCACGTCGATTAAACGTCCATGAATAATTAAATAATTATTTTCGCATCATCGATATCGGCTTGAAAAACAATTAAATTTCCATTTATCAAAAAAAGGCCCCCGGTTTCTAATATCAAACTCTATGCCACATCTAATACACCAAAATCGATGGAAAAAAAATTCTCATGCAGAGTGAATAAAGAATTGGCAATAAAATCATTATACGAGTAATGAAAACCTGCGATTGAATAAATTAAAAGTTTATGTTTTGTTGTATCGTGAATTTTAGTACATAACATATACTAGGTACAGTTGATGTATATATGCAAATTTATTCATGAAATTCATATAAATAATATGGATATAGGTAGGCAAAAAATCGAATTTTTATCTCCTATATTATAATATGTAAAATTTTATAATTCTAACAAGGGGACGAAATGATGATCATTACATTAAAATTAGGAGAATATTCTATGATTGGTTTATATATCATATCTATATAATCTGAAAATACCCTATATTAGATATAGAAGAATCTAATTATAGGGAAAGAAAGTCTTGGTCACTCTAAATCAAAATTTCAAATTAATATAAAAAACTTCCGTTTATCTAGTGAAGTGAAAGTAGGTATAGACAATTTCATTAATTAATCGTATGAAATATGTAAAAATATCTTAACGAACTTTTATTTACAGTAAACATTTCAATCAAAAAAGTGTGGCAAACTGTGATAAAATTAATGACATCGAAACATTAACTTTCTAGGGACATATTTCTCTCTGTTCACTGTTAGTAGAATTTCTGATTTAACATTAATTAACCGAATATTACATTTAGCTATACTACTCTACTTAATTGATTTACCAGACACGTTTATATTCGTTCATGAAAAATTTTATTTCAACACCTAGTTTAAACCTTTTTTTTTGGTAAACTTTAAGCCTACCCAATCCCCTTGATGATAATGTTGTTCAGAAACAATGATTAATTCATTTATGGTGTAGTATATATATTTCGTATTTGGATATAGTTATACATGTCGTATAACTAGAACTTCTATTAGTTATAATGAATTTACTAAATGGAGTAACATAGAGTGAAAACATTTACCGTTAATCATATCGAAATAATTTATAACTATTTGAAATATGATACAAAATCCAATATTAACATTCAACAATGGAATTTCTCGTTATTAAATGGCTTACAATGTACATGCAAATATTATTACAGTGGCATGCGGTCACCATCTCCATTTTATGCGGTCACCATCTTCTAATTTTATGGTCTGTTGTTTGTAAAATTTCTTCGATTATGGATCTCGGAAAATATCCAGAAATATTATTTTATATTCGTAATTTAAAGCTTTCTTTGAGCTTTAATGTTTTTGCAAAGCTTTTGCAAGAAAATTTTAGATTAGATTACAATTTAATAATTCCAATGAAAAACGGATATCAAAATAAATAAAATAAAATTTTAATTAAAAGCTTTCGATGAGCTTTGGGGACTTTAATAGAGTTAATGTTTGAAATATGAAATTTCGGGACAGTAAAATTATTTGGATAACAAAAAAGTTTCAATGCCTATTAAATTATTTACCAAGCTTAAAACTTTCTATGAGCTTTTGGGAATTCAATAGAGTTTTCTTTGAGGAAATTATTTGGATAACAAATGGTTTCAATATCATTCAAATTATATTCCAAACTTAAAGCTCTATTTGAGTTTCTAAATTTCCGAAAAGCTTGTGTAGCAATATTTTAGATTTGATTAGAATTCAATTAATCAGATTAAAAGTGAACCATAAAATAAATAAAAATAAATTTTAATTACATGGTCTCGGTTAGCTTTCGAGATTTTCATAGATCTTATTCCAGAAAATATTTAATTTCACTCACAATCAATTAATTATATGAAGAATTGCTAGCATTTGAGCAAGATTTAATAGCTGGTGGTTGACCTCAACTAGTTTTCACTCTAAGACTAAAGTCACAAATTATTCGACCTATACGCTGTTTTTCTCACTCAGATAGCTGGAAACAGAAAACGGCAAACAATGTCTTAAACAACTGGGAAATGTAGCAACTTAAATTAAAATTGAGAAAAATTTATGAATATGACTTGGAAATTAGGTGCAAAACTTCGTAAAAATGTTTAGATTCGGAATATAGTCAGCAATCGGAAAGAAGCCTTAACTTTAACTTAACTAATTAGGAACAAAAATCGATCGTTTTAATTGGATTTTTAACAATTAAAAATTTAAGGTATTGACTCAGGTCATCCTCTGTTCGAATCAATATCGCAATTTCCAAATTTAATAATTTCTGGGAAATTATATTCTTCCTGAAGAGTACCCATTTTTCTTTGTTGTTTTTATATATCGACCCCCCTAAAGCCAGTTATTCCTCACTGTAGTTTCTAATTAGTTAATAAATTCCAAATACCAAATAATAAATTCCAAATTAGATATACAGATCGAATTTTTGGTAGCCTCGGAAAGAAAATGGTTAAAACGGAAATGAGAAACTTACCGTAAGGAATTATTGAATAAGCGGTTTTCCCAAAAAATCTATTTAAAAAAAACTTCAAAAATTTGGTCGATTTATGAAATATTCAATTTCTCCTCTTTCCAATCAAAAACTTAGCTTGTTAGGAAATGTAGGAAATGTTAAAATTAACCTTCGTAAGGGGGTGGATCCAATTCGAAAATTAGAAGGTTGATGATTATTTAACAACAATTAAAAATAATCATTAATATTCTAGAACTAAATCGATTTTTATAAAAATATGTGATGTTCCATAGGAAAAGGGACCTCATCTTCCAAAACCAAATTTTCAGTAGAGCTAAAAATAAGCATTTGTGTAAATTTTATTGTTTTTCATGTTTGGGTTGATTACGCTGCCCAGACATGTCCTGAACATTATACAATCGATTTTGAGTTGATTATTTATTAAATAATACATAAAAAAAGATATTTTCCCAACCTCCACCTCAACAATTGTATTCAATAATTGTTAATTATGAAACTTTTATCCTCCATATCTCAAAACTTGAGATTTTCATTCTACAATTAAATAATGCTACTAAGCCACTAATTTTTGGAATTTTCTGGTGATTGAGGTGTCCTTTTATTGAGAATAATGTGTAATTTTAGGAAATGTAACCGGACTTTCGTTTTGGGAAGATAAGGTCCCATTTCCTATGGAACATCACATATATCAAGTAAAGGTAAAGGCCTGAAGTACATAAATAGTTGGGCCATATTTTAGAAGGTGTACTCTGCGCCTTTTACTGCACGCCACTGATTATAATATCATAGTTCACGGACGTATATAATACGTACATAGAAGGAACGCCTCTCATTAACCATCCATAATATAATACATACATGCTATTATTATGGAAATTTGTTCAGAATTTCCACTAAAGCATGACCACCACGAAACTAAAATCAGTATAAAACCAGTGCTGATATTCAGCTAAATATTCGTAATATTAATGAACACAACCTATAAGGGCATCCTGACAAGACATCCTTAAAGAATTTTCGAGGATATTTTCAGGATGGTGTTCATATTTTTTACTGGCATAATTACAAAAAGGAACAGATTGAGAAAAAATTTCGCCAGCAGTTAAACACAACTGCCGAATAACAGCACTGAGTGCAAGTGCCTACCTAATGTGTGCATAATTGTAAACTAGCGGTATATATAAAGTTAATACTCCCTTAAATACTTATAACTAGATAAATGTTCCGAAATGCACATTCCGAAAATATCAAGGCCACCCTACTTCAAAACCACTAATTACAATCTGTTAAATTAAGAACGATAATTTATCAAGTTTTTTATTTGAATATTAAAGCATAATTTAGGAATATGAAGATGGTCGTGCGGTTAAATACATTTACGAAATGTTCCTATCGTATGCCGTTCCTTGTATATACATTACTACATTTGGATTTAACATATTATTTGAAGTTAAAGGAGTAAAAGTGTTTCAAAGTAGCGAGCACGCAAACCGCTTATTTTCCTAATAAGATAAAATAACACTCTTCAATTAGATTACATAATTTCTTTTATATATTATAATTGGTAAGATAAGAATGGAATCGTGAAAAGGATTTAAAAATAAATTCTTTTTATATTATATTTCTCGGGAAATCTTAAAATAAGCCATTAAAAAAATTCCTCTTTTTTCTGAAATTAGATTTAATATACAATTTTCGTTTTCTGAGAATTCGCCATTTTCGTAGTATGTGTGAGGCATATTGTTATGTAGAAATTATAGGAAAACATAAACCGGAAAATTATATCTATTTTTCTAGAAGAAGAATACTTTGAAATCATCAGATAAATAAAACCGTTGTAATTCTATTCCGCTAATAAATTTGTTCCATTTTCATTCAACAAGTATAATACAGAATTATATGCTTGGCACAATGAATTGTAATAAAAAAAATCTGAAAACATTACGTTTAATATGAAATAAAAGATGATAAAAGATCAATGGGAAATAGAAATAGATTTTCACGGATAAGTAGCGATAATGTTGTTCTAATGTTGTTCTTCCATAATATCATAAGACTGTAACAAAAAGATCTATTTCCGAAAAGATTCGTATTGTTATAATCTCCTGATATTGCTACATTTGATCCGGATTTCCCGATAATTTTCTTCGGTTTCCAAAATATAATGATGCAGAAAGTTTATAAATTAGTTGACGAAAAATAAAAAATATCAAAACTAGAGTTTTCGTACAAAAGCTCTGCGAAAACATAAAAGCTCCCAAAAGATTTATTTTCATAACAATATTTTTTTCGTCTTGAAATCTATTTTCTATCCAGATAACGATCTTTTAACGAAAAATCTAATTTGCGCAAAAAAGATTCAAAAATCCCGAAAGCCCATTGACATTGAAAGCTTAAATATGAATTATGAAATTTTTGCAGAAAGATTTTCCAAACTATTAAAAGCGCAGCGAAAGCTCTAAGTTTCGAAGTTAATTTTTTACGGTTAAAAATCTTTTTTATATCTAGATATCGATCCTTTACCAAAATTTCAACTGTTTCCAGAATAAAACTTTGAATATCTCGAAAAATTAAAATTAAAATGTCATTTTACATCATTTGGAATCAAATGTTTATTCGGATTCATTAAATTTTGATAAAATATGAAAATTTATTGGGATAGAATAGATTTGATAATGAATAAAACAATATTTTAATTAAAAGCTTTCGATGAGCTATTGGAACTATCATAAAGCTTTTCAGAAAATATTAAATTTCACTGATTTTAAATTATTAGGACGAAAAATAAATTTTAAAAAGTATACCATAAACTCTTATCCGATGCGATACCTGCACGTCGATGAATAAACAAGACTTCAAGTACCACATATCTTTCACTGATCGGAAGAATCCCCAGATAGGCGGACCATAGGCAGTTTTCAAGACTTATTTTGTATCACTTCTTCTTCCCCTTAATAATTCAACATAAAGTTGATAAAAAAATTAGCGAAATGATTAAATAAAATAATTTCAGCAATTTGCAGTAATGAAAATTGGTTACGATTTTGTTGATATTTCAGTTGTACTCTGCGCCTAATAAGAAAAGACATAATAACTTAAAATAATAAAAAGAATATTCATAATAAGAAAAAAGAGCTCACGTCTAATTAGCAAGCGCTTTATATGAGCACCTAATAATAAGAATTATGTTAACACTTTACAGTCCGTTCACGTGTTTTCGCGTTATATATATACATAGAAAGTCTGCTATCAGTCAGTTCACGCGTTTCCGCGTGTTATGTATGAGGTAACTTTGACTGAAAAACAGGTCCTTTCAGTTGCTATTGATTTCAACTTTGGTCAAGAATTCTTTGCAATTATTTTACAGTTAAAAATGCTCACAATTTGTACGAATTTTACCTTCTTCTAGTCCAAGGAAGGACCTGGGTCCGGACTGATTTCAGAAAAAATAGAGAAAAAACATGTACTCATTAAAATTGTAATAACTCCTAAACCAATAAATGTATCGCACTGAAATTTTGAAGACATGTTCAATATATTTCTCCACATTTATAGAAGTTAACTCATCTAATACTTTACCTAATCCTATAAAAAATACGGGTTTCAATGGATTCGTTATATTCCCAATTGAATATCTCAGAAACTAATCAACAGAAATAAATGAAAGTTAGTGGAGATAATCAACTTTTCTAACGCTATAGATATACAAAGAAATATAGAAGTTTTCATGGATTCAAAAAATTCCAAATGGGATATCTCCGAAACTAATCAACAAAAATTAATGAAAGTTGGTTGAGATAATGAACTCTATGAATCTAACGTTATGGAAATCCATAAAAAATTGAGGTTTCCATGAATTCAAAAAATTACCAATTGAATATCTCAGAAACTAAAGAACAAAAATTAATGAAAGTTGGTTGAGACAATCAACTTATCTAACGCTAGAGAAACCTCTATTTTTTATGGATTTCTATACCGTTAGATAAGTTGATTATCTCCACTAACTTTCATTTATTTCTGTTGATTAGTTTCTGAGATATTCAATTGGGAATTTTTTGAATCCATGAAAACTTCTATATTTCTTTGTATTTCTATAGCGTTAGATAAGTTCATTATCTCCACTAACTTTCATTTATTTCTGTTAATTAGTTTCTGAGATATTCAATTGGGAATATTACGAATCCATTGAAACCCGTATTTGTTGTAGAATTTGTGATAGTATTAGATGACTTAACTTCTAGGTATATGTGGAGAAATATATTTAACATGTCTTCAAAATTTCAGTGCGATACATTTATTGGTTTAGGAGTTATTACAAGTTTAATGAGTACATATGTTTCTCTGTTTTTTATGAAATCAGTGCTGACTTTAGGTAAAGTTCTATGTGAAAAATGCGGGCTGTAATGTGTCAATATAATATAATATAATGTGTACAAATTGTTTGTAAATGAATAATATTATTTCGTAGAAATTTACCAACTCAGACTTCTAAAGAACTGCCACTTTACAAATTTGTGAACATAGTGATGTGACTAGTCAATTAAGATATAACTACGTCATTCATATTGCCTCGTTGCTATCGAATATATCAAATAAGACGCATTTATAAAAGCCCACATGTCTATCTGCGAAATATATGGATTTATATACAAAAGTAGTCTGAAGTTTTTATCAAGAAAGTTTAAAGAAAATATAAACAACTAATTATAATTTTGGAATGATTAATAAATTCTAGATTTTGCTCGGGTAGGCATCTTCTGAATATTTCTGATATTATGCACAGGCAAAATATGAAAATGTATTTAATTTTATATATTTATGATAAAATAAAATAGCCCTTCAATGCTCTCTACAATTTAAGTTTATTGTAAATTTTATTTCAGATCACCTTTTCATCAAATTCGTCTTCTAAATATAACCTCTCGCCAAAGTATCAAAAACATCAAACTTATTCGGAAGAAATTATTAAAAGTATGAGAAAATAGATTTAAGAATGAGCTGCTACTACACTCCTCCTGTCATGAAGAAATTTCAACTACCAATGACTTAAAAAAACTCATAAATCGGACAATTTCATGAACACCTGAAAATATTTTAAAATTAGATTTAGAGATTACAAAATTTTATAAAAACCGGAACTCATGAAATAAGATGAAAGAATGCCAGAAAACTCGGAGAAACAGGAACTTTTCATGAAAATCGTAATATTTAAAAAATATAATTTTTTTAAATTCGAAAATTTCAATTATGAAATTAAATTAAACTTTCAAACATTAACATTAAAATTGTCTTAATCTTATGAAATTCATAGAATTTCATACAAATAATAAAATTTCAATGATATCCAAAAGTTTTATGATCAACAACAAATAATTAATAAAAACCAGGCAACAATAACACTAGAGTTTGCAATTTTGCTTGTAAATTAACGGTCTATTTTTAATGAAATCCAGATAAAAATTTAATTTTGTAAGCAAACATACAAAGTCGTACTTATATATTTGCAAGTTATTAAAATTAAGTGGAAATATTCGACTAGATTGATATTCGACTGACCTCGAGCTATTATAAAATTTTAAAAATGTTCCTTCGGAGTATTGGATTTTTCCGAAATTTTCCAACTTTCACGAAATTTGCTAATGTTCAGAAAATTATTAATAATATTTACAGAATTTCGTGGTTTCTCGAAATACAGTGAAAGCCCAATATAATGAGCGATATAATGTTGTTGACTATTCGTTATATGAAAGCTTTCGTTATATCGAAAATTATATAAAAATTATATATGTGTGGTATGCACGGGTTATTATTTATATTTCTTTATTCAGAACATTATACTTAAATATTAGATAGCACATCATACTACCTTGTTCAATAAGTTTCAGGAATCACATTTCTTTTTGTTGTTGTTGTCTATTGTTGTTGTTTTGTTTTTGTACGACTGTTGATTACATTCCCTCCAATTTATAGAGGGCTGTTACTGTTTAGGGCTCCAATTTATACAAAGCGTTGAGAGTTTATCCATTTAGAGCAGGGATGCATACGTAAAATAATTTTAGGGGTAAGCAAATATATTTTGAAATTGTTCCTGGGTTTCATTTTGCTTTTCCATTGTTCTTTAAGCCATAGAATGGAAAAGCAAACAAATTATTTTTACGATCTATTTTATAATTTCTATATTCCCGTTAAATTCTTATGATTTTTTGTATGGTTTTATTTTTCAATGTTACAAATCTATTGTGAAAAATTTAATATATTAATATATATTAATGATTTATTTTTATGATCCTTTTGCGGTTTTCTCTAATTCCCATGTTAATTTTAATTAATTTCATTTTTATATGGGGGTATGAAATACCTCTATGTGTTAGGCACTGTGCATCTCTGGTCTTGATGTATTTCCCGCCTTAATATACTTTGGATTTAAAGGAAAAGTAAAGAAAAAATCCAGATGAAATATACTTTAGATAAATAAAATTTTATTATTGAATAATTTTGTAATTCATATTCAATATAATTGTATATTTTATTTAATATATTTTGTATTTTTAAATAAAATTTGTTTTTGGAGAGGGTCCTGTCATTTTGGAATGGCTAGGGTCTTAACACTATTACTAGATTTTATGTTACCAATCTCTTTCTTGGCTAATTTCTAAGATAGCAATTATATTAGATTTTAAGTAATTAAATTGGATCAAGAAATTATTATAAAACTTAAATCTAAACATTATTAAAATTTTTGTTTTCTTTGGCTTAAAACTTTTCCTCTTCCCTTGATATGTAATATTTAATAGGTTGGATCGTTATGGGAAATTTAAGATTTCCATATTCATAATATTTTGATTTCGATATTTATAATAATTTTTAAATTGAAATTTATAGATAAATAAATCTTTTGTAGGTAAAAATATGAACTCTAATTTTAACTGAAGAAAATCTTCATTTAAAAAGTCCCTTTTCAAACTATTAAAGTTTAAGAATATCTTTTCTGAGCATTTTCTTATAATTTGATGGAAATTTTGTAGTACTTAATACTTAACTTAATAAATAATTAAATAATAACCATTTCAGTGAAACTTTTACCAAGAAAATTTTGTTACCGAATAAATTAAAATTCCTTCACAAAACCTTACAAAAACCTAAAACTTGTAAATTTCAGCAGCACGATCCATCCTAATATACAATTCATTTTGAAGGTGTATTTTCTATAGATAAGGAAAATATATTTTTCCTCACATACTATACTCGTACACACGCACATGCTGAGTTATGAATATTGTATTATTAAGGACGTTAACAGGATCGATTAGCGAGCTATGATTTTGATTATTTTTATTTTACAAAATTCCTTTGTAGATTAGTGACCCACGGTATGCGCCAAATTTTCGGTTTGTAAGAAAATTAATTTAAATATTATCACCTTCAACACACTAGGAAAATTTATCTTATAACCCACGCAACCTTAGACCAAACAAATTATTTCAATTTACAAATTAATTATTTATTAAATTATATTTTCGTAATTATATTTATCTTTTTATTGATAAAAAAAAAATTCATTGTTTATTCAACGTACGTATTTATCTTTTTTTTTTTCTTGATACAAAAAAAGATAAAAAATTGTATTGTCTGGGAAGCGATTGAAAGAAAATTGCGTCAATCGTCGAAATATTTGTATTTTTAATACATAATTCCGCTGAAAAATTTTTGGTCATAGTCGGTGTCATTCAAGATATCTAAAAATAACATACATTTAATAGAGTTCAAGGACTATTGTCTAAGAAAAAATTTTAAGGTTGGGCATCGGGACAGCATAAAGTTTTCACTTTGTTAGATAAATATTTTATGATTTGATATGGATAATAAAGACAATCGAGAATGAATGAAAATTGAAAATGAATATCGGTTGATGGGTGGGGGACGGGAAGAAATGATAGAAATCATTAAAATAGTCCTTTTACGATATCTGTCGTATATTAAATTTAATTGTAAATAAATCTACTTAAATAGTAAATACATGAACCTCAAGTAAATTGAAATTCGAAAATAAGAAAAAAAATTACCGTAAAAGGACGAAAAAGGATATCGATTTTATAGTTTTCATATTGCTATAAAACCGAAGCTTTAATAAGGAGTTGCCAGAATTTTAAATGTACCTATAGTACATATACATGATTATTGTACTCAACCCTCCCGATTCTTTCATTAAAATATCCTTCTAAATTTTAATTGAAATACATTTGAAAGTTTTAACTGAGCCAACATTTCTTAAGGGTATTACATGCATTAGTCATCACTTACAGATTTTATTAAACCTATGATACGCTTGATTAAGATATCTGTTTGTTAGTGGCGTACGGACAAAATCCTCATAAGGTATGCAACATCTCTATGTTACAGCCGGATATTATCTTCGGCCGAAAAAAAATGTAAAAACGCAGAAAGTTGCTCTGAGAGTCAGGTAAAAACACAAAAATTAAATATCTTGGAAAATTTGAAATTTATGTAAGAAAAATTGGAGAAAATGGGCACCGAGAAATTTGAATATCGGACATCGCGACATTTGATCCCGATTTCCCGATAACTTTCTTCGGATCGAAAAAAAAGTTATAATGAAGGAAGTTTATAAATTAGTGGAGAAACAATACAAAAATATCCAAACTAAACTTTTCGCACAAAAGCTCTACAAAAACTTGAAAGCTCCCAGAAAGCTTAATTTCTCGAACCCTACTTTTTACGTTCCGAAATCTATTTTATATTCCAGATACCGGTTCTGTAACGAAATATAAATTTTCCTTAAAATAAAGCTTAAAAATCTCAAAAGCTCTTTGAAAGCTTAAAATTAAAATGTCATTTTAAATATTAATTTGGAATTTAATTTTTATTCGATTCATTAAATTTAAATGAAATATGAAATTTTCTCAGAAAGCTTATCCAAACTATTAAAGCGCAGCGAAAGCTCTAAGTATAGAAATCAATTTTTTAATTAACTATTTGGAGAGAAATTAGATTCCATAGTTCCAAAATAAAGAGCTTTCGATGAGCTTTTTAAACTTTCTTAAAGCTTTTTAATAAGCTTTCATATTCCTTTTTATTGAGTTAACAATTCTGTTTATATTTCTGGAACACAATGCGCCTTCTTGCTTGCACGCCGCTGCTGTCTGTAACCATATCGCATATGCAAATCCCCATATATCGCATATCGTCCTTGTCTCATAATCTGCAAATGGTAAGAAATAAAAAAAGAAGAAATTGAACGAAATGAAAGTGGTGACAAACATTCTAATATAAAACCAACCCAATAACATATATGATTCAGAAATGGTCTGAAAACTTTCCAGCCAAATCAGCTTTATCTGTTCACATTATCTCGTCTAACCAATCTCTAATACCTCTATATAAGGTAATACAAGATATTAAGCTATATAATAATAATCTATGCTGGTAATGATAGAATGTTTGATGATAATACGAGAGGAACACCCAAATCGTTATTCGCCCGAGGACTTATAAGACTTTAAAATTTTTTTTTCCCAGTTACATGATACGATTGTGGGTATATTACCACAAAAAAAGTCCTTAAAACTATGTATTATGACGCTTTAAAATTATATAGATTATGGTAAACCGCGAAAAGAGCTTTTAAAAAGCGTATGTGGAGAGACATGAATTTGAAGACGTTTTCTGTTGAAAGAAAGTGGTTGACATTATATACAATTATTTTGATATGAAGAAAGGAAACTTTTATAGGTTTTCTTACTTTAATAACTATACTTTACTATCATGTAAATTTTCTATTTTCTATCTTTACATGCCAAATAAATACAAATTTACGGGAAAAATATGATTATAATAAAAGGAAACTTTTCACTTACTATACGTGCTTCTAACACATCTTGTTGTTTTCTTGAAGTTCTCCTTATTTATCCAGAAAACACCGATAAAAGAAAATCAAATAAAAATCTATTGGCTTTATTTGGTAATATTCACAAACTGATAATTTTCTTTTATGGCATAAAAGACTATTAAAGAGTTTTTCTATTTTATTTCCAAAAAAATATCGAGCTAAGCTTTATAAAGCTTCGTATACTATATTTAAATATAGTTTATTCGAATATAATAATACTACATGAATTTAATGACTTTGTTCTTCAAAGTTTAATATTTTATCTCTGAAGAATATTGTATGACATGATCGTATATTCAACTATTGTAAGGTAAATGTCTCAATTATCGTCTTGTTGCTTAATAATATTATAATTACATAAATTTCTGTACATATATCCAAATAGGGGATAATCAGATACTTCTACCCCCTTCCCCCCTATTTATATTAAATTTGTTTATATTATTCATTTCATCGTTTCTATAAAATTTATTCCCAAAAAATCAAATTGTAAACGGTTAAACGCACCAGAATACCACTTTAAGGGAATTACTTTACAGACTTAACTCTATGCTCCGAACACTCTGTTAATGCCTTTGTAAAACCTGGATAAATAAAATGACTTTTGTGCGATTTATTGTACATATATCTGAATGCATCTCCATTTCCTAAATTAGGTCCAGGATTGCCGTTACTTACAAGTGCTTTTATAGTCTTCAATGAAATGAATTTCATAGTTTACCGACCTTCACCAACCTCTCTTGCATAATATACGTTATTTAAAGTCCGCTCATAAAACCTTAAAGTCCAGAAAAGGTAATATGTATAACATTTTTAATACTTCGAACATAAGCTCTGGGAAAACTTAAAAGCTCTAAGAAAGCTAAAATTTCCGGACTTAATTTGTACGTTTAAAATCTATTTCCCTGGCAGATTACGACTCACAAGTTCTCAAAAAAAAAGTTTACAAAACTCTCAAAAGCTCATCGAAAGCTTAGAATATAATTTTCTGTTTATATAATATGAATTCTAATTTTTACCCCATTCCATAATTTTGAATAAAATATTTAAGTTTTAAGAAGAAAAGCTTGGAAAAAATTAAAAGCTCAAAAAAGCTTTGAACAATTATTTTTTGCGTTTTGAAATCTATTTGCCAGCTAGAAAACATTCATTCACGGAAAACCTAAATTAATCGAAGAACACAAAAATAATCCTACAGGCTCAGCGCAGATATTTAAATGCCGAACATCCCTACACTTTACCGGGATTTCCCGACAATTTTCTTTGGACTAAAAAAAATCTAATAATACAGAAAGTTTGTAAAATAATTACGGAAAAATAAAAAAATATGAAAAGTGAACTTTTCGGACAAAAGCTCTGGAAAATCTTAAAAGCTCAAAGAAAGCTTTAATTTATAGCCCTAATTTTTTACGTTTTAAAACCTATTTTCCAGCTAAATTACGAACCTTAAACGAAATTTCATATTTTCCCAGAAAAAATCTTCAAAATTCGATAAAGCCCATCGAAAGCTAAAATTACAAATTCCATTTTATACAATTTAGATTCTAATTTTTACCTGATTTATTAACTATAAATGAAATATAAGTGTTTCCACAAAAAAGCTTTAGAAATATTAGAAGCTCGGAGAAAGCTCAGATTTCGTACGTATTCAAATCTAGTTAGATTATGAATGCCCTTCAAACCTTAAAGTCCAGAAAACCACGAGCAAAGCTGGATATATTCAGAAAAAATGCATATAATATTTTGAAAAGGGTGGAAGGTCATAAAAATTTAATTGATATAAAAAATATGCAATAAAAATTTTTGTAACGAATAATATCTCATTGGAAATAATTAATGAATTTTCATCAATTCTCGAACCGTTCTGTATAAATACGGAATTTTCCAAACATTTTCTTCGGCACTTGGAAAATTTACTAACGCAGAATTCACCCCAAATTAACAGAATAATTAACAAATTAAATTCTCAAAATTAGAAAAAAACAAACCTCCGAATTTTGGTGACGGGTGAAATATCAATTCTTTAGAAATGAGTACCATTCGCAAAATCTTCGATTTTGCCTGTAATTAATAGTTGAATTTTCTAAGAATTTTCATCAGAACATGGGAAATCTAATCGCGCAGAATTGTTCTCAAATAATCAGTTGAGTAAATTAAATTAACGAAATTAAAAAAAAATCAACCCCCGCTTTTTGGTTAGGGATGAAATATCAATATTTAAGAAATGCTTAGTCTTCGATTTTGCTTGTAATTATTTATTTAATTTTCTAAGAATTTTCCTCGGGACATGGAAAATCTAATAAAGCAGAATTGTTCTTAATTAATCATATGAACAGATTAAAATTTCAAATTAAAAAAAAAACTAACCCTGATATAACATACATTTGAGATCGTCGATTACGAATTTGAGCTCAGGAAGCGGTTAATGGAGGTATGAATTATCGGGGAAAAAATATGAAAGGAGAATATGGATTTGAATTTCTTGAGTGATTAAACCTAAGATTCGTTTCGCAGAATTTCATCAGAAATTTATCATTTCAATTACTACTCTCGATAATATGATTTTCAGAATTTCAGCTAATTTCACCGATGCGTTCGCGAAATATATAAATCCAGACAAATCATTACATTTCAAAATTTATCCATGTCAATTGAGGAGATTAAACAATGACAATTAAAATAAATTATTGATATACATTTTTTTATTTCAGATATCTATTGATAAAGGTACCAAGGTTCTTGGCTTCAGATAATCTATGTTAAAAAAAATAATAAACGACTCTCCTATAAATAGATTTTAGGATTTGCGGCATCTAAATCTGAAATTCGAAAACGGTAAGAACCGTTTCAGAGAAATTCACCAAAATTATATCTGTTCAACTACTACTTCATGTAATATTATAAAAAAAATTTCAGATAATTTCACCGATTATTTCGAGAAATATGATAATCTAAACAATTAAATGTCCAAAAGAGAAAAATAAAAAGAGTTCACCTATATAAATAGACAATTTTAGATTTAAAATTCTAAAACGGTAAGATCCGTTGCAGAGAATTTCACCAAAATATTTCTAGGTCATTGACGAACCAAAGTAATAAAATTTCAAAAATTTCAACTAATTTCACCGATGCATTCTTGAAATATTTGAGTTTCTAATAGTAGTCTAATTTCGATATTTTTGTTTGTGCCTGTAGGGGGTTTTCTAAAATTTTGAGTAATTTTTAAGGTAAACGTATCGGTACATTCACCTGTAAGCAAGTATATTTAATAAATATATTTTTATACAGAATTTACAACCTGTCTTTCTTTTTCAACTGAAATTGGGATCCAGTTGGATAATCCTTTCGAAAACCTTCGTGCCAAAACACCAGGCACGACAAACGATTAACTAGCTGAGTCATAAAGGGTATAATTATATCCCCGATTACACATTGAGGTTAGTTGTATTAGATAAAGAAAGGATATGGCTATAAAACGTCCATGGAAGTTAAATTTAAATTCAAAGATTTTCTAAGCTTTTAGCGGGTCAAAAGTAACTAATTTCAAATAGTCGAGTAATATTCATGGAAAAAAATGTTGGAAAATCGGAAAATGGGAAAATTTGGGAAATCTTTTATTGCCTAATAGCCTTGTATATTCTCTATCTAATAAAAATATAATTGGTTGGATTGGGTAACTCATCTGACTTCAGACCTCGGACAAAAGTTACAATTTACTCGCTTCAAGTTACAAATTATAATGGGTTAATGGATACGGTCCAGTAATATAATAAGAATCTATTATGATTACGTTAATCTTCTAGGCCCTTAAGAAAAATTAATCTAAAGTCAGCTAGTTTGTATTGACTAAAAAGCACACCTATTCTCCACCTCTTTTGCATAATATCTTACCAAATTTTTATTGAAAGATGGATACATCAATTTATGTCCTTAAAATTAGGGAAAAGTTGGGACAAATATTAAGAAAAATGAGCCGGAAAAATTGGAAGACTTAAAATTTGGGTAAAAGTCACGTCAGGTCGGGTAAAATCCAGAGAAGTCCAGAATTTCATTTAGAAGCCAGAAAATATCTGAAAACGTTAGGAAATAGTCAAGAAAATATCAAAAAAGTCAGGAACAGTCTAAGAAATTAGGAAAATATCAGAAAAAGTCGGAAGAATCCTGTAAAAGTAGTTAAAATTCATATAAATTTCTATTAAAATTGGATTAACTGTCCGCAGAAAATGTGTACCCGAATTATACCGCCTTAGTTGGCCTATTCTCAGCTTTATGAATTTTCCAGACTACTCCTGAACTAATCTTTAACTTGTGATTGACTCATAGGCTAAATAAATCGGTCGTTAAACCGCAGATTTAATTTATTGATTAAAAGAATCGATTTAATATCAATAATTCATAATTCTTGAATAGAATTCTGTTCAGAATCTATGACATACGGTAATTTATGATATTTTTGGAATATATTTTGGCTGGTCAATGTTAGGTTTAGCGAAGTAAATTTTTACTTGAAAGTATATATTTTCGAAATTCCCAATCAATTATTTCCTTGCCCCTAAAATTATTCGAAATACATAAATTTATGGGGTTGATCTTAACTGAACATTTTCTTCGGATTAATTCCAAGTTAACTTTCCGAATCTCTCGGGTAAATGATAAATATCAAGTCGAGCCCAATTTATTGCCTTTAAATTTGATTGGATCAATGGATTTCAACTTAACTTCAATTTAAGAATAACTTCAGAATTTCAACATCAAAGTTGTAATTAATGTTTGGGAATGTTGGTTAGAACTACAAAAATATTGATTTGACCTAGTCTTTCTTGGTTTTTAATAACCACTCCCGACTTTTTCAAACAATTAACGACCTCGTCCCACTTTACTAAATTTTTTTCCGGCATTCCCTAATTTTCTTTCAATTCTTGTCGAAATTTCCCTTGTCGAATTTTCTCGACTTATTAAATTTTTTGAACTTATCCAAAAAAAAAAAATTTTTTTTTAAAAACCCAACTTCATTTTGCATGTAATTTTCATTATTTTTTGGACGATTCTGTTTAAATACGAAATTTGCCAACAATTTTCTTCGGAACTATGAAAATATAATGACGTGGAATTGTTTCAATATGAGTAATGAACAAACTAATTTCTCAAAATTTTGAAAAAATGAAACCCCTAATTTTGGTGGTGATTTAAGTAAGGCGAAATTATTAAGTTCCTATTTTTGAAAAAAAAACCATACATTTCTCGGAAAAATACCCAAATTTATGTCTTACAAAAAAGGATTGCAAAACTATAAAATTTGGATTTTCCGAAAAGTCTCGAAATACCAGGAATCAAGAATTAAGAAAATAGGAAATCCGATTAACAAACGACAGTCAGTTTTCAGGTTAGAAATTGAGAAAGAATTGATACCAAACAACTGAAATTAATCTCTTTTTAATCTAGAGAATCAATTCCATATTCAAGGCAGGGCAAGGGATTTTATTTTTCTATTCTATTTACATAGATTCTGAGTCTGCAGGCAGAAACATATTTTCTCTAAGGGATTTATAATATACCTTTAGGCATATCTTAAATAGGGTTAAAATTAAAAATGTTTTTCGTACATAATATATTATTTTATTGAATAATAAGTCTAAAATACAATATTTAAGGTGTCCTTAATTTAAAATATTTGTGTTGCAATTTCTAGAAATAAATTACAATTCGCTTGACGCTGTTTTCTGAAGAAGTCATTTACTGCCAAAGATATCTCTCCCATCTCTTATCTGGAAATAATCAAATATTAATTTCACTAGATAGACAAGAATATATACCAATCGTTGTTGATAATCGGTACATCTACCTCACTTTCATACCATTTTATTTTATATGCCCTGAAAGCACATTGTTTAAAATTATGACAAATATACGTGTGCATTCGGTACTACTATTACTTCATATTATTATTGCATTTTCCACATTTCGACATTATCTAAAAATTGATATGGAAAATATGAATAATTTTCCCAAATGAAAATGTTTGCCACCCGCAAAATTGTTCCCACATTCAAATATATATTTTATTGAGAGCTTTTACATAAAATATTATATTTATACGTTTATTTGTTGGGTAGGTATGTCGGGAAAATTGGTTCAATTTAAAACAATAGATAATTACACAATTTAATTATCATTGACGATTGTTTATTATGGATAGGAAAAGTTATATTATTAACAACTCATTAAAGATTTCCGGGTTTTTAATTGGGAGAATTGCCTGGAGATAAATAATAATTATTTATCAAAAATTAAATGAATTCATTTTCTATTAATTTTACTAAAGCATATAAGTCAATGTCCTGTGAATATTTTCATATACTTTTATTATAACTAGAAGTAGACTATCTCTTATATTCGGGTCATATTTTATTCAATTGATGGCCAAATATTTTCTTATCGTACGAAAAATAATTTAAATCCGAATATTACCATCCCAATACTATTCAGGATTAAAACTCGGACCAAACATCTTCAAATTATAATAAAAATGGGAGAAAGCTCTTACATCGGTGCTTTGTAGTTTGTACTACATAATAATAAATGAAATACCCATCTGTTCGGACCATAGATACACTTATCTTATCCCCGGATGGACACTAATTTATTACTTTATTGGATAAATAAATTCATATTTTTATGGGATTTCTTTATCGAAATAGATTATAATCTTAGTTAGATATGGAATATACTATTATTATGCATTTTTTATACCAGAAAAAATAATATATTATAGAAAAATTTATTACCATTTTCAAAGGTCTTTTAACAATTTTTATTGCCTGATTTTTAAATTTAGGAATTGTAGAATAGGAAAGGATCTACTATTCATTCACTCTATGATTCATATTAATAAAGTTCTTTAATATCCTAACTATCTTAACTATATACGGCACACGGTATTTCCGGTTAGCGATTTATTTATTTTTTTTTCTACATTTCTTCCCCATCATCATAATAATGTCCATTTACCGGGTTCCATAGCCAAGGAAATTATGATAAATTTTAAGTTTACTGTGGTGCATTGTAATTTTTCATGATGCACATCATGCAATCACGTAATAATTTAAGTTCTTTCATTTTTAATGGAATGTGTGAGACTTAATGGAAATAATGCATTTTTAGGTTGACCAGATGAAGAATTTGAATTTAATTTTAAATTATTCAGAAATAATCTCAGAGAAATCAGATAACTGGAATCGGAAAATTACATCCAATATGGGAAAATTTCAAAAAAGAAAAATCGAAAACGACAAAATTTGAGACTTTTCTATAAAATTTGGAAATTAGGCGGAGGACACAATATAACAAGAGCTCGCAGAATTCATTAATTTTCCCATTATTTGTGTTCCCTTGATTATTATAAAATTTCCAAATAAATGTAATGATGCAGGGACTTTATAAATTAGTTGAAGTATAAAGGCTAAAATATCAGAACTAAACTTTTCGTACAAAAGCTCTGCAAAAACTTAAAAGCTCCCTGAAAGCTTTATTTTTCGAGCTTTATTTTTTACGTTTTAGAATCTATTTTCTATTCGAATAGCGAACTTTAACGAAATTTAAAATTTTCCAGAAATAAAGCTTTAAAAATCTCAAAAGCTCATTGAAAGCTTAAAATTAAAATGTCTTTTTATATAATTTGGAATCGAATTTTAATTCCATTTATTACATTTAAATGAAATGTGGAATTCTCGCAGAAAGCTCACCGAAATTATTAAATTCTCAACGAAAGCTTTCAGTTTCGAAGTTAATTTTTTACATTTTAAAATCTATTTTCTATCCGGATAACGGCCTCTTAAAGAAATTTAAACTTTTTACAAAATTAAGCTTTTAAAAATTCGAAATCTCACTAAAAGCTCAAAATTTAAATGTCATTTTATATAATTTGGATTCAAATTTTCATTCGATTCATTAAATTTAAATGAAACATGGAATTCTCGCAGAAAGCTCATCGCTAATAATTAAAATCTCAACGAAAGCTCTAAGCTTCCGAATGTAATTTTTTGAGATTTCCATCTATTAATCTGAAAAGATCTAAAAATCGGTTAATTAAAAATCTACAGTTTTTCGGGTAAAATCATACCTGATTTTTTAATTAATTAGGCGTTAAGAAAAAATTTGGAAATTATTCACTGACGCACTGTTTTGCTTTACTATTCTTTTTCAATTTTTAGAAAATTAAAAAGCGATTTTTATGGCTTTTTTTACGTTCTATTGCCGATTTTCCTTTATTATATTCCCATTGTAATTTTAATCATTTTAATTTTTATATGGGGGTAAGAAAATACCCTTGGTGTTAGGCGTTGGACATCTCTGCTGTAAGGAGTCAGTAAAAATCAATTCCGGGATATTTCAAATGGGATATTGTATAATGAAAGAAAGGGAAAAAGAAATTATTAATCAACTGGAAATCAGAGAATGCCCATCTAAAATATGGGGTTTTTTTCAAGGGATATTTTAAATGGGATATTTTAAATTGTATATTTTATTAAGTGAATCTCTTTCCAATTTACCTCCTTTATTGGAAATTTTTTCCAATATTTTTTTAATTTAAATTTTTATGAATAATTTTATTAACGAATGAGATTTCATAACAATTCATTTAGGAAAGACGGAAAATATTTTTAAAATGTTACATTTCCATGAAATTTTCCCGTCCAAGAATTTAGCTCCTATATGCTAATTTTGAGTAAATCTGGCCTTAGATTTTGTACGAAAATATTCACACATTAAAAGAATTATTTTACCGTTTTGGTATATTAATCTTATTTTTGTTAAAATCCAGCATTCTGTTACTTAAGTTTAGCATATGATGTTAAATTTTAATCTTTATTTACTAATTCGGATCATATATTTGCTCCAATCTAGTAGATAATTTCTCAATTTCATCATATATTTTACTTGATTTTAATAAACGCGATGCTTAAACCCAAATTAGTAGCAGATCCATTCAGCAAGTTAGTGTAATGAATATATATTATATTTTTTGCTCAAAAAATCAGAGAAAGTTTATATATGTAGGGAAAATCATGGAAAAATACGCAAAAGTCAAAAGAAGCCAGGGAAATTTTGCGAGAGGTTAAGAAAAAGTCACAAGCTAAAGAAATAATTAATAAAACTTAGTTAAAAGCGAAGGCTAGAAAATATACAGGTAAATTATTAAGTAGGGAAGAATTTCGAGAACATTTCGGGAAAATTAGAAAAGGGGGAAAAGGGACTGAAAAATTCGTTAAAGTGAGGTATACAGTCAGGAGAAATTTGCGTGAAATTTTTACCCGGTGTCCAGAAAATCTTATTTGTATTTAGATTAAAAAAGTGTTTAAATATTTCGTCGTAAAAATTGCAAAGAATATGTAAAGCGAAAATTGATCGATTTTAATGAGTTTTTACAATTCGATTTTTGACGTGATTTTTACAAAATAAGTTATTATGGGAATCCTTCAACTTAAGATATTGTTAGATTACTCAAGTTATCCTCTATTTGAATCCATTGCGAAATTTCTGAATTTTAAATTGTCTGGGAAATCGTAATGGTGTTCTTAAAAAATGGTAGTATTGTTGATGAACCCCATATATCGACTCCTATAAAATCAGGGGGTCGATTTTTAGTATAAGTTTGTTCCATAAACTCCTCACTGTACTCTTAGGTGTCCTTTTACATAACTAGATTCCCCGATTTCTTAAAAAAATTATTTTGTACATTGAAATTTTCCGGTAGTTTGTCAGAAAAAATCTATAAAATCGGAAATTTCCGTCCATTTTATTCTTAAGAAATGATTGATTTTTCTAAGAAATTCTCCGTACTCGTCATTATAGGTATCTCATGTTTAATTGGAAATTCAAGGTAAATTAATTGAAATTCAATTTCAATTTTGTAAGGGGAGAGTTTCAAATAATGTCGATAATTTCTCTTTGGTTTCAGAAGAATAATAAAATTAATTTAAGAAAAGAAATGATTTTACGAAAAGGCCGGTTCTTGAAAGAACTACTGTTTTCTATTTTTCCATTTTAATTTTTTAATTAAAATATTGCTCTACTACAACTTACAAAAATTCCAAATTTGAATCTCTAAAGGTCTAGAAAATAAAGATTTTTATTCAGTAAAGACATGTACAATATGAAATTTAATTAAATAAAATATTAAAACCATATAATTTAATTTATCTGTATTTTTATTTAAAGGATTTATAAGGATACAATTTACCAAAATAAAAATTTTTATAAAATTTTATTTTATTTTAGGTTTTCATAATCCAAATAAATGGGTATCCTGTCAGCCGACGTATCATTGAAATTAAAATTTAATAAATTTTTATTTCAGTTTATATCTTTTAAGAACTTAAACTATTACAAATGCTAATTTTTCTTAATAGCCACCTCGTTACTTTAAGTAATTAAATTCCATAATTACACTAAGTGGAAGTATATCTCCAATTTTAATTTTATTTCGTAAATAAAATAATTTCTGTTATTTGAAATAGGGGAGTCGATTAGACTTGCTCAACTTTAGTAGCTCATATATATTTTGATGAATTTGCACCCCTGTTTCTATCTATTAAATCTGAATTTAGAAAACCAACATCAGACTTAATGTTAGGTTGGTTTGAAGCGTATAGTTAGGCCACCCATTGGTTATGAATTTAATGAACATGTGGTTTTCAGAATTTCATTAAATAAAACTTGTTAAAATAAAAAATTTCGCAAAATCTTTGAAAGACAAAAATCAGTACTTCGAACCAATGTTTAATAAAATTCGATTCATAATTTCTTCCTTAAAAATTCCTTTTTATTATTTTATTTTTCCCAATATCTTCCCGGTTCCAATCCATAAATCCCAAGAATCATATCATTCATCTCGAAAGCCTCACATAACTCATAAAGTAAATAACAATTTATCATCAATAAATCTGCCAACATCTTTGTGATTAAAAAAATTCATTTCTACAAAACGGATTTGTTCACTGTACCCAGTCGCTAATCTATTCTTAAGTCATAATTTTCGTTAAGTAATAAATAGATACACTCGTGCCAAATGGATTTGTAGTCCATAAAGCATTTTTTCTTAATGATTTTATTAAGAAAAAATAAAGAAAATAATAACCATTCATTCATCACCACATATAATAAGTATATTGCTACAATTCCTTATTTTATAAAATCAAATAAAATTTATAAAACCATTTGTTCAATTTTGTCATATTGCCAAAAATACGCAAAATGAGAAGAAAATTTCCATGATGAATTTTCACTTAGATCAAAGATCATATCGTTTAAGAAATGGTTATTTTAATTGGAGAGAAAGGAGATTTTTTAAAATAAATAATTTAATAATTTAATAAAAAATTTTATGAAAATTTTATTTTGTCGAATTTTCAACCTTCCCATTCCATACTTTTGGAGAAATCTCCAAGATCTTTTAAGATTTTTTTTTTTTAAAATAAACCCAGAAGCGGACATAATTTTAGAGATTTTATCCATGATTATTTCTAGTTTTTCAGACTAATTCCAGATATTCCAGAGTCAACCTTACTTTTTCTAGCTGAGCTCCGATTTTTAGATTTTTTCTTATTTTCCTAGATAGTTCTCTGCCGTTTTCCAAATTCTTTTGACCTTTAGGATTTTTTCTAGGATTTCTTCTTAAAAAATATTTATGACTTGGGGTTTGGAGATTTTGAAAAAAAATGTTGGCGCCAAAAATTTGAGATTCAAAAAAAAATTTTGGCGCCAAAAATTTGAGATTCCAAAAAAAAATGTTGGGCGCCAATAATTTGAGATTCCAAAAAAATATTTTGGCGCCAAAAATTTGAGATTCCAAAAAAATATTTTTGGCGCCAAAAATTTGAGATTCCAAAAAAATGTCTGGCGGCAAAATTTTGAGATTCCAAAAAAATATTTTGGCGCCAAAAATTTGAGATTCCAAAAAGAAATTTTGGCGCCAAAAATTTGAGATTCCAAAAAGAAATTTTGGCGCCAAAATTTGAGATTCCAAAAAAATATTTTTGGTGCCAAAAATGTGAGATTCCCAAAAAATATGCTTTTAACCGGTACATTTTTTTTTCAAAAATTTTTCGTAAACAAATCTTGGTTGAATACGTTCAAATAATTTGGCATCATAATTGATTGGAAAATTTTTGAAAATTGTTTCTTTTTTTTTTTTTTTGAAAAGAAGAATGTTTCCCAAAAATCGACCGATTTTATCCCTCACAGTCCGATTTTTGACGAGATATTAAACATATAAGTTGTGAGATCATCCTCTGATCTGAATCTGAATCGGATTCGAAATTTTAAAATTTAAAAAAACCCCGGAAAAAATACATTTTTTGAAAAAGTTTGTTTAACAATTCCTTTAACTTTATCTCATGTTTAATTTTGTATTAACAGATTTTTTTATTCATTAATAGGATTTCTCGGATATTTAGGTTTTCTACGCTTTAATTCTTATTCAAAGGCCTATTGGGTACGTGTAAAATTAGAATCTAACTTCGGCTTGCCAAAAATCATATAGACGAACTATACGCATTTGCAATTTTATATTCAAACTGCAGGGAAATTCCTGATAGCGGGTAGAAACAAATTACTGTAAATAGAAGCTTGTTAGAGCTTTGAAAAATTAAAGAAAATTTGGAATTAATGAAATTATTTAATTGAAAGTTGGCCACCTGAAATTGGTCATCAAATGACATACCAAATGTTCAAGTTTCTAAGAATCATCTCGTTTTAATTATTTAAAAGTAATATTTGGAAATCTGCGGTTTGCTTACAATTGTCATTATTTTCCGTAGAATTAAAGCTCACTGAAAGCTGTTAATTAAAACATAATTTCATACATTTTGAAATCAAAAATTTTCAGACTAGTAAAATTTAAATGAAATCTCATATTTTCGTGCAAAAGCTTCGTAAACATGCAAAAGCTCATAGACATCATCTAGTATGAGATATGATTTTATACGCATTTAAATATTAATTTCAACCTAATAATTTATACCGAAAGAAAATTAAAGTTGGATGTTAAAAGCTCTCCATAAAACATGAAGGCCCACTAAAAGCTTTTAATAAAAATCCTATATTATTAATTTTGAAATCTAATTATTTCCGACTAATTAAACTTAAATGATATCTAATATTTTCGAACAGAAGCTTTTTGTAAATGTGAAAGCTCACAGAAAGCTTAAAGTATCGGATATGATTTTATACGATTCGATATCTATTTTCCACGAAATTTATTTATTTGAAGCCAAATGTATAATTTTAAGTAGTCAGGACTTAAAAATACCGAAAGCTCAACGAAAGCTTTAATTAAAAAAATTGCCAATAATTAATAAAATAATTAAATAACCATTTCCTCGATTATTCGGTAATTATTAGTTAAAAATGATAAGTTTTAGTTTAGTTACTCAGTCAGTAACGGGCGGAAACTAGTAAGGTAGACTTATAAGAAGCCGATAAGTCTGTCTTTCTTCATTGAAATTTTGTACAGACATTTATCTACAACCGTCTGAATAATTTGTTGTTAAATATCCATGGTTTAATATTAAAAATTGATCTGGAGGATTTACTAACAATTATTCTCAATAACAAAGAGTATATGACGTGGATATTATAGAAAATGTACTTGAAAGAAAACCTATTAAAAGAAAATCGATTTTCTTTTAAATCGTATTACATTGATGATTAAAATTATAATAAAAATAAATTTTTCCTTTCTACCCAGTTAATCCATTTGTTAAATCGATATCCGTTCAATTTCATTCAAGCCTTCCGTCATGAAAGAAGCTTTTCATCAATTTCCTATACAATTCATTCATTTTACTATGGGAAATGCAAAACAATGATTCAGCGAAAAAATTAAAAACTTCGACATGTAGAAAGTACAGGAAAAAAATGAAAAATTTTCATTTCGAAAATTTTCCAGACTTTGCTTTTTCAATTCGTAATAATTCATTCTTTCCTATATATGATTTTTTCCTTATTATTATTTTCATTTGCCAATCTAGATAACCAGGAGAGTAGGAAGTCAAACCTATAAATATTTTCTATAAAACCATAAGATGAGATTTTCTCTGAATTATGTATGGTGAATGAATTCTTAAATATTTTTGTTTATTGAAAATTTTTCTATTTTCATTTCTTTCCTGACAGTTTTTCTTTCGCCCATAAATATTTTCTTTCACACAGAAATCACTAAAAAGAAAAGTGTAGTCTCGGGTATTTTCATAACAGTCAACATTTCTCCAGTTTTTCACGTAATATTTTATGGGATTTTGTATTCTATACATTTCTTTCCTTTAGAGTTTTTGTTTTTCTTATTATTTGCTGTATAATTTCACTTCTGGATTTCTTCCTATTTCGGCTCCGGTTTGTACATAAATCCGTACATTTTAATAGTTCGAACAATAATCTTAGAAAACATACTCTTGGGTATATTGAAATTTCCACGGAAGTCGATTTCAATAATTTCATAAAATTGTGTTGATGGGTAGTGGGTACATCATGAAAATAATTGTAACTATAAACTATCGTAGTTAATAGTTCCTTAAATATTTTCATTTCATTTTTATTATATTTAACGAGGAGAAAATATGATTTGGATGGTGGGAAATTTATAAATGCAACGAATATCTTAAGAAATGCATTGGCAGTGCATTTTTTAATATAATACTTCTTGTATGTGAGTTCATTTATATGTAAACATTATATAAGCTGATGAACAATATTTTGTATTATATTTCATCTGATTTTATGAGATTTTAAGTGGAAAATAAATTTATGAATTTACACTGCAATTGTTTGCGATAGGAAAATCCTTGATGATTCGTAGAGTTGTATGGGAAACATTTCGTACATTGTTGTTTCTAAGAGGCTCTTTCTTATTCATTATTTTGCAATATAATTGAAGACATTTCTGGAGGGTATTTCTACTGTTCATTTTTATAATAAATATAGAGACTTTATAGTTTTTAAATTATCTACATAAAACAAGAATTTAGATAGGAACTTGTACGGAATTGTCCCCAATTAATTTTAATTAAAATTATGCGGATTTTTAACGGATATTTTAGGATTGGGATTGATAGTCATCGAGGACTATCTCATCATATCCTCAATAAATATATAAGGATCTTTGATACGAAATTTTAAAACATTCAAGACGCCATTCGGGGTCAATCTAAACTTACCTTTCGTAGAAGCAATTAAGTGGCAAAAAATGCCAATAAAAAGTCCTATTAGGGAAATATTGTGTATAAGAGCTTGTATTTAAAAAAAAGCTTGTAAGCTTGAACTTGAAAGCTTCAGATTTCCAATATATTTTTTTATGTATTGAAATCAATTTTCAATCTAAATATTTCGTCTTGAAGGAAATTAGAAATTTCCTGATAAAAGCTCTACACAAACCACAAAAGTTCGAATCGAAAGCTCTTAATTGAAATATGATTTTATTCATTTTGAAATTTAATTCTTTTAAATGATATAATTATTTAAAAAAAACTGTAATTTTCTTACAAAAGCTTTTTAAATGTAAAAGCTCTAAGAAACTGATATCATTTTAGATGTTTCGAAATTCTTTCTTTATTCAATTTATTGATATTGAACGTAATTTATAGTTGTATGCAGATAGGTCCAAATAATCTGAAAAGCTCACCGAAAGCTCTTAATCAGATGAATTTTATTTTGCTCCACTGTGCACCTATCTTACGTATTTTATATTCGGTAAAATATATTCAATATTTTTTTTGAGTCACACTTGAAAATGATGTGATAACAGGGGGTCAATTACGTAACTACATCGTTAATTTTACCGTTAAAATTAAAATTAATTAAATGATCGACGAAAAAATAGATTTACTTATCAAAATTGTAATTAAATTGAAAAATATTTATTTCGTTAGGAAATGACAGGTCTGTAGTTGACGGAACGACATAGAATTATTAAAAATACTGTATCACCTGGAAAAAATCATTCTTTGAGCTTTTAAGCTTTTGTTTCATTTTCCCGATTATTATATGTTAGATATTCGGATAAAAATTATATTTAAACCGTATATAATTTTATTCAATACTTAGAGCTTTCGCTGAGATTTGAGAACACTGGTGTCAATACGAATAACATTTTGTCCCGAACGCAAAGAATTCTTTGAGCTTTAAAGCTTTTGTGGAGTTTATATAGGAACATTTCAGAATTGATTAAGATTTAATTATTCGGATAAAAATTAGATTTAAAACCGAATGAAATTGTATTTAAAACTTAAAGCTTTCGTGCAGCTTTTAATGTTGCGCGGAACTGCATTGATTTTCGCCCCAGTTAAATTATTTAGATGGAAAGTAGGTGTAAACACGAATAAAATTGTGTCCTAAACCCAAAGTATTCGTTGAGCTTGAAAGCTTTTGAGGAGCTTTCGTGCGAAAAATATCGATTTAATTAAAATTTAATTATTCGGATACCAATTAGATTTGGATTTAGAAACGAATAAAATTTTAATGAATAGTTAAAGCTTTCGGTGAGCTTTTAAGGTTATGCGGAGCTTTTATCGTAATGTTTTGAGTTTTGTCACAGTTAAATTATTTGGGTGGAAAATAGGTGTCTAGACGAATAAAATTGTGTCCCAAACGCGAAATATTTTTTGAGCTTTTAAGCTTCTGTGGAGCTTTTATAGGAAAGTTTTAGAATTCGTTAAATTTTAATTATTCGAATATAAATTATAATATTAAATTCGAATATTTAATTAAACGAATGAAATTTAATTCAAAACTTAAAGCTTTGGCTTAACATCTAAGGTTATACGGAGCTTTCGTCGTAACGTTTTGATTTCCATCGCAGATAATTCATTTGGATGAAAAGTAGGTGTCAATACGAATAAAATTGCGCCCTAGACCCAAAGTATTCTTTGAGCTTTTAAGCTTCTGTGGAGTTTTCCGACGAAAATGTCAGATTTCATTAAAATTTAATTATTTGGATAAAATTAGATTTGAAAACGAATAAAATTTTAATGAATAGTTAAAGCATTCGGTGAGCTTTTAAGGTTATGCGGAGCTTTTATCGTAATATTTTGAGTTTCGTCGCAGTTAAATTATTTGGATGGAAAATTGGTGTCAATACGAAAAAAATTGTGTCCCGAACGCGAAATATTTTTAGAGCTTTTAAGAGCTTTTGTGGAGCTTTCATAGGAAAATGTCAGAATTTATTAAGATTTAATTATTTGCATAAAAATTAGATTTGAAAACGAATAAAATATTATGTCAGAACTTAAAGCTTTTTGAGCCATTAAGTCTAACAGGAGCTTTTGACGTAATATTTTATTTTATTTATTTTGATATCTAATTTCTTACTTCCTTTCTTTAATTTTTTACTATTTTTTTCTATCTTTTGTACGAAACTTATATTTTCGTACAAAAGCTTTGGATATATGTAAAAGCTTTTTGAATTCTTTTATTATAAAATATAATTTTATACATATTTAAATGTTAATTTGGAAATAATAATTTATATTGAAAGAAATTCAAGGTTGTATTTAAAAGCTCTACAAAAACCTACAAGCCAACTGAAAGCTTGTAATAAAAATTTTAATTTATTAATTTTGAAATCCAACTTTTTCTGACTAATCGAATTGAAATTAATTCTGATACTTTCATTCAAAAGCTTTGTAAAAATATGAAAGCTCATAGAAAGCTTGAAGTCTCGGATTTAATTTTATACGGTCTGATATTTATTTTCCATGTAATTTATTTATTTATATGGAAATTTATAATTTTAAATAATAAGGTATTGTAAATATCCAAAGCTCAACGAAAGCAATTGAAAAATTTTTAATTAATTCGAAATCTAATTTTTATCGACTGATTAAATTGATAGAAAATTTGAAATTTTCTTACTAAAGCTCGGTACAAATATGAAAGCTCACAGAAAGCTTTAAGTATCGGATGTACTTCTCTGGCTCGATATCTATTTTCCATACAATTTACTTATTTATACCGAGATTTATAATCTTAAGTAGTTTGGTCTAGAAAATATCCAAAGCTCAACGAAAGCTTTTAATAAAAAAATCTTTTAATTTATTTCAAAATCTAATTTTTGTCGACTTATTAAAAGAAAATTTAATATTTCCGCAACAAAACTCTGTATAAATATAAAAGCTCATAGAAAGCTTATATTGTCGGATGTAATTATATACGATTCGATATCTCTTTCCAATAAAACTTATTTTTATATACCGCAATTTATAAGTTTAAGTAATGGTCTAGAAAATATCAAAGGCTAAATCCAAGCTTATAATTAAAAAGTGGTTTTAATCAATTCGAAATGTAATTTTTTCCGACAACTAACCTTATATCTTTTGTTATCTATCATCAATCGCCCTAGCTTTATTTGAAGAGAATTTAAAAGTTTTTGATAAAAGTTATACAAAACTTTCAAAGCTCATCAAAAGCTTTTAATTTATGTGGAAATCTAATTTATCCACAAAACATTTCCCGTTAAAATTATACTTCTTAATAAAGATTTCCTCCGATCTGGGTATTCTCTGATTATCTCAGATAACTCAGTTAGCCATACATCCTTAAATTAAGTTAATTAAATTAATTTTGATAAAAACCGTTGGGGTTGCTTGCAATAAGGACATACATTTATCAAAAAATGTTTCTCATATTTTTATTTCCATTCCATAAATCTTCTAGAATTTCTTACCGTCCGAACGGGACGTCTTATTTATAAGTCCCGGCTAGACGATTTCCTCATTTATATTTAACACTTCCACTGTGAAAACCTATCAACTGTTCCATTGTTTGATTTCCCAAGTTGTAAGTTGAACCGAAACTTTGACTGTTAAGAAGGAAATCATACAGACAAACTTTCTTTGATTCAGGGCGGAGATTCTTTTTTTTCCCCCATCATTGGTTAATTTATTGTAGTTTTTCCCGATGTTTTCCATCATATTTTATTTAAAGAAAAAAAAATCAGGAAAAATTATATGTAATAATAATTTCACTGGATATTACCAGAACATCAATAATCGTATAACTTTTTCTCGGTTTCTCAATGGGAATGGGGGATGTATCTCTGGTCAAAAACAGGATCGGAAAATTTTATATAAATGAAACCCCTGAGGAGATTTCTCCGTAAATTCGTCCTGGATATTCTTAATTTTCCGAAAAACTTTTAATGTTCAGTTGAGTGGAAAGTATACAACGATTTTATCTTAATTCGTCCCCTTTTACATCAATCTTATTCTTTTAAGAAAAAATCAAATTTTGTCTTGGGAAACTTTTCTTTTTATTTCTTTATTTTTAGTTAAAAACTAAAAATTATATTCACATAGTCGTATATCCATATATATATATATAATAAACTACCCTGAACTACGAGACACGGGGTAGTTTAACCTATGCATATAGGGATATCTAAAAGCTTTGTACAGAGAAGTTATTATAAAATTTGATGATCGATTGTTAAATTTGGTGGAAAATTATTGTTATTAATGTTGGAAATCATTTCCTTCATTTTCAGTCCATCCAACTTCAGATTAGGTATGAATCCATTCGACGATGGATAATAAAACATTATTTTCTAGCCCTAAGCCAAGAGCTTTTCCGTAATGTAACATAGCAATAAATAGCTTAATAACAAAATTAGTTTTTTTTAAAAAAAAGGAATATTCTCCTCTCAAGTTCCTTCCAATTCCACCACCGTTTTATAACGATGGAAATTGAGATTAAAGGCTTTACATTGGGATTATAATCAGAAAACAAAATGTTTTGGAAAGTAAATCCTTGTATAGATAGAATAGATACCAACACTCGATAAAATTATATGCAAATTTTCCTAAATTGGTTTTCAACCGAATCAACCAGAAATTTGGAATAACGACTCCCGGATACTGGTTGTTGTTCCAGAGAAAACTGTTAGATTTTTTTTTGAGATGTGAGAATGTTCACAAAGTATTGTAGTATATCTAGTCTAGACTTTTACGATAATCCTATTATCATAAATATATTTTGCATAAACCAAAACGTATATGGGGGTTGCATATGGTAATATTTTAATTGAGAATATTTTATGTTGTTTCAGGAAATTTTTTTGGGGGGGACTAAAATGTGCACGTGCCAGTCAGGCTTTTCAGTGCAAATTAATGTAATTAACTTTCATTATAATATTTAAATGTCATGTCGAGAAGAAATATCTCAATTGTCATTTTCCATTTTCCGAATCCGGACGTTGGAATTTTTGGATTTGGTTGGGGGAGAAATTATTATAACGAATTATTCATAAATGATGTCTCAATCCTCCAATATAATGTCCCCATTTTCGGAAATTTAAATGTGTCTATATATGAAAAATAGGGAAGCTTTCATAGGGTTAGATAACCAGGATCAATTACTAATGAAACCTCTGTCCCGCCTACCAATACATTGTGGTGATAGCTCATTTCATTATTCAAATGTAATTTTTTCTCGTATCCAACTCATGGCCTGCACTAAGCTGTGAAAAGCTACCTTCTTTTCTGGAAAATTCAGGGGTTTGATGATTTGGGTCATCGGCTATATAAGAAAAAAAATTCAGTCAAATTGGGCCGAGATCTCTTAACAAAATTTTAAATTCAAAAATTGACCTCGCGATTTTCAGAGTGATATATCGGAAATTAATCAATTTTTCAAAGAAAAGCTTCTAATTCGGTCAAATAATATTTTTCCTCGAAACTCTGATATTAGTCTGATTATTTAGGCCATCGACTACCCGCGAAAAAATATTCAGCCAAATTGGGCAAATTTCCTTTAATAATATTTTGATTTCAAAAATTCACGTCGCGATTCATAAAATCTGTATCCGGTTAATTAATCAATTTTCCTAAATAAAGTCCTTAATTCTTTCAAATAATTTTTTATCTCGAAACCCTGAATAAAGCCAGATCGTTTAGTTCATCGGCTATCCTGGAAAAATAAGTTCAGCCGAATTGGGCCAACTTTTCTAAACAAAATTTTTAATCTCAAAATTGATCTCGTGATTTAGAAATTATTAAATCTTCATTAAAAAAGCTCGTAATTTGGGTGGAATGATTTTTTATTTCAGAACCCATATGATCATTTGGGCTTGAGCATGTAGAATATCCAGTAACTTATGGAGCAATGTTAACAACCAACACAAGCATGACGAGTATCGAAGCAAACGCGAGAACCAGTCCTGTTCATGGTTGGAGAGGTTTTCATATTCCAATAAAAATCGAAATTAATTATTTAAATTTAAATAAATATATTTTAAAAAATAAATATAAAAATACTTGTTTTATTTTATTAAGTTAATAATAATTTATCTAATAAACTCTAAAACAGCTGATAATTTGGCTAGCCAAAATTTTCCTGCATAGCAGATGAGTTGAATTAAAAACTAATTTTAGGGTTTTAAGATGATTATTTCAGATTTAAATTTTATTAAGGAAAGTTTACCACATTTGGCTTAATCAATTTTTTATGGATTGCAGATCAGCTAAATAAAAACTAATTTCAAGGTTTCGAGAAAATTATTTGGCAAAATTACAAGCTTAACTTAGATAAATGTAAGAATCCTCCATGAGCTTATTTTTCTAATTCAAGCCAAACTTATAAATTCAAAATATAATTAGAGAGTCTGTCTAATTTGGTTCTCCTATTTTTTATTGGGCAGCAGATGAGCTAAATTAAATATCAATTTCTTGGTTTTTAAATTAAAAATTATTTAAGCCAATTACGAGCCTAAAAGTTAGTAAAATTGGACAAAATCGAGAATTCTAAAATCGAGCCATCGAAAATTACTTCTTTTTTTTGAATATTTCCTGACTTTCCCCAGATTTCCTCCGGATATTTCCCTACTATTCCCAAAATTATTGCGACTTTTTCAGAATTTTTTAATCCCGATTTTTTAGGACTTCTTTATTTTTTCCGACAATATTTTCATTTGCTTGATTTAACGCGTTCCTCGCTTCTTAATAATTTTCTCCTGATTTTTGACGATATCATGATAACTTTTCTGATTTTTAAGTCTTATCCCCGAATCCCCGAAGTCATGAATTTCCTTTGACTATTTTTTAGTTTCTTGATCTTTTTGACTTTGTATCCTACTTTTGTAATGGGAAATTTCCTGCCAAATTACAAATTAAGTCAAGCAAGGACGAGAAATAAAAAACCTTCCGAAAAATCGTCGAATTTTAAGAGGAAAATTGAGAGATTGTTCGGAATTTAATTAAGTGTCGAATATTCGGTCAAAATTACCAAGTTTCATATATATTTAGAAACTCGGGAATTTTAAAAATTTTGGAAATTATTGAAATTGGAATATTTCATAAAATTTTGAAAAATATAAAAATTCACTGCAATTCGGAAAACATCTTGAAAATCTTAAAATCTCATAAAGAGCTGAACATTATGTGAATGAAAAATCCCCAAAATTTAACCTCTTAAAAACAAATTTTGTCAAAGAAGCCTCCCCCCTGCTCTCTAAATTTTCTTGGTTATTTCAAGGAATGACCTGATTGTTGTCCATTACCTCGGTTTTATAGATTTGATAGCAATTTTAGGCTTAAGTTGAGTTTGAGCAAGGTCCTTGGAATTCCCCACATCAAAGGAAATTAATATTGGAGGAAAGAGTGAATACAAATTCAGTACAGAATACGGTAACATAAAAATTTTTCTATTATTATCTTGTCTTGACCTGGTTGTCTGAATAATGAGGAAACAGCAAGTCTTAACTTGGAAATAATTGAAGTTGGACTTCGATTGAAGCAGGTTATCTTTTAAGGACCTGGAAGGAGTTAAAACAAAAATTAAAAAAATGATTATACACAAATGGTTCATTTTTTTTATAATTAATTTCAAAATAATAATTGGAAAACTTGTATTTAATTTCATTTATAACAAA
>JANTOP010002342.1:0-18315 GCA_027564815.1 Symmerus nobilis
CCATTTCTTAAAAATAAAAATATCCCATATTTAAAAAAAAAAATCTCATTTCTAAAATAAAAATATTCCAGTTTTTTTAAATAAAAATATCCCATTTCCTATTTTTAAAAGCCAAAAATTTACTAATTTTTTATAAAATGAAAATGTCCCATATTTTAAAATAAAAATATAAAAATTTTCAAAATAAAAATATCCCAATTTCTTATTAAAAAAACCATATTCTTTAAACTAAAAATATCTCATTTCTTAAAATTAAAATATCCAATTTTAAAAAATATCCCAACCTATTTTATTAAAATTTTTTAATTAAATATTTTTCATAAGACAATATTTACGACGGGAAATTTTTATTATCCGTTGGTTGTAGTTTTAATGTTAAATATCCTCCCTCTGCTGATGCGAAGTGGTCGGCGAAATATATCAATTTAATTTATAGGAAAAACTCTCATCGTTAATGGTCGTAAAACGTCATAATTTTTAAACCAACCCAATACCTTGAAGATGAATATCAATTTACCAAATTTTTGCACGAATTTCTTATTCATCATATCGAGGAATTTTGACAAGAAAATGTAAGAAAAGTGGAAGATTAGACGCTGTAAATTAAAATATTATCAATATCATCAATCCAAAAAAAAAAAATATAACCTCCTGCCTATCTCCGATATTTATCCATTGAAAAGTGATGAACCGGAAGTTGAAATGAATATTAAGTAAATTAAAATTAATATTTGTTTCTTACCATCCAATAAAGAATACCGTGGATTACTCATATCCACCCGTCTCATATCCTTCAACCAATAGATGTCCGGTTTCGGATTACCATTTGCATGGCATTGAATGATAGCGGTGTGGCCGATTTCAATGACCCGGGTATTTGCATTCGTTGTTATCGATGGGAAGCCACTCGGTGTTTTATCAGCTGAAATGGGAAAAATAAAGAAAAAATTGTCAGTTGGGCCGGGTCCAAATAAACTTGGAAAATTATTGGTTTTAAAAGTGATTGATCGCTTAAAATGTACCCGCCTTCCAATAGCGCGGGAGGGTTATCAAGTTGAGTGATTTGTTTTTTAATTTAATTATCACGTATGTAGTTAAATTAAAAAATAATTTAGTAGAATTGATTTTATCAATTTACTGCTGAATGAAAAATTATTTATTTATTGATGTGAAAGTACTCAGATTAATTTATATTAAATATTTATCCGTCCATACATTTAACCTCTTGAATTATTTAATTTATTAAATTACTGATTAGAGTAGTAAGTATAGTCTGTCTATTTTGGTTTTTGATATAAAGCCATCATTTGTATTTAATGATTAATGATTTGAATTGACTAAGTTCTTAGACGTCAATGTATAATCAGCAATAAATCTTATCGAATGAATAGGGAAATAACAGCCGGTATAATTTTAAGTTAATAAATTGACCTCCATTTCTAGGTATAATCGTAGAGTTCTGAAAAAAAAACTCCAAAAATTTGGAAATAAAAAAAACCGAAAACTTCCAAAATGAATTAATTAATTCTCTTAAACGATGAAATATTTAATTTAATTTGAGTTTTATGAAATTTCCAAAATTTTATAAAAATTTGGGAAATTTTGGAAATTTCGGAAATATGGAATTTATAAAAATAAAATTTGATAACAAACCGGATTTTTTCAAAAAATTCGAAATTTCGAATTAAGAACTTATCTGCGGAGTTGCGATAGTGCAATTATCAACGCAGAATTTGCTTTCAGATATGCAGGCAGATATCTCTAGGACAGAAATGGAAATTAATTAAATTAATTAATTTATATTAAATAATCATTAAATAATAAATCAATTTTTGTTCTTTCTTATTTTGTTTTATTTTATTTATTTATTTTATTTAATTATAATGAAGATTCCTTTAGACCCAATTGCCTCCGATTGAAATCGAAGCTCGTACCCATACCCATAGCTCGGAAATCATTTCAACTTACATTGATCGCATATCTGCAGTATTTAGTCCGGGAATGACCGGAAATTCTGAATATTCACTGTTCCCCTACTTTTACCGGATTTGCCCGATTTTTTCCCAATATCCCTCGGCTCTTTCCGAAATGTACGCCAATTTTTCTTGAATTCAACAGATTTGTTGTTAATAATTATGCCGAACATTTTTGCATATCTCATATCTGAGTTTTTTCTGAATTTTCCGAAAAAATTTGGGGACAAATATTGATAAATTTGGATCGAATGAAGAGAAGTAAAAAAAAGACTAATGAATTCGGGAATAAAGTTCCGAAAATAAATTTCAATCGAGACAAGTAGGAATAAATTAGGAGTATACCGGGAAATCGGTATAATTTAATAGCAAAATTAGATAAAATCAGCGGACAGTTCCTTTAGAAAAAACCTCTATTTTGTTAGTGGTTAACTTAAAATGATAAGACCTTGTGAATAGCAGACATAAATTCGGGAAGGCGCCTTCAGAATAAATGAATAAATTATATCGGGAAAAAAATGAGTCAATTTAATAGTTGAAATGAAATTGGATTTTTATTTTCCATAAATATTTTCATCATTTTACTCTAAGAATTGTTGATATTTAGCATTAGATGGTTACATTTTCATAATCAATTAAGCAATTAAATCAGGGGTGCTTAGTGCATAGCACCAAGGGTATTTTTCTACCCTCAAATGAAAATTAAAATGATTAAAATTAACAATTAGCATTACCAAGCAAGAAATCTAAAATTGAGTATTTATAAGGTACAATTTAGAAATTAGTCTCAAGATTTTCGCAGTTCGTTGTTTTGACAATTTTTTTTTTTTTGCAAATTTGAAATTTCATTAAAGGTTCGTCATTTAGCTGGAAAATAGGTTTTAAAACGTATAAAATTAGGTCCAAAAATCAAAGCGTCTTTGTGAAAAATTCGATTTATAAAATAGAATCCAAATTGTAAAAAACGGGATTTGAACTTTCTCGAATTTCGAAGATTTTTTTTTGGTAAAAATTTAAATTTCGCCGAACGATCGCAATCTAACCGGAAAATAGGTTTTAAAACGTAAAAAATTGCGTCCATAAATCGAAGCTTTCTTGGAGCTTTTAAGATTTTCTAGAGCTTTTGTACGAAAAGACCATTATTTATATTTTCCTATTTTTCGTCAACTATTTTTCAAACTTTCTGCATTATTAGATTTTTTTTGGTCCAATGGAAATGTTCGGAAAATCCCGGTAAAAAATCGAGATGATCGATATTTAAATGTCTATTTTGAGATTATACGATTAATTAGGTGTCTTAAATAAATTTTAACTATTTCGTATTTAAACGTTATTTAGCTGGAAACTAGATATTAAAATCTAAAAAATTGGGATAACAAATTAGAGCTTTCTTCGAGCTTTTAATTTTTTTGAAACTTATTTTTGAAAACTTGAATATTTCAATTAAAATGATTGATTCGGGTGAAAATAAGAATTAAAATAATATAAATTGAAAGTTTAACTCGAAGCTTTTGATGAGCTTTGAGAGTATTGGGAACTTTTTACTGAAAAATTTGAAATTTCGTTGAATGGCCTACGAAATAAAAATAAAACGTAAAACATTAAGTCCGGAAATTAAAGCTTTCATGGAGCTTTCAAGCTTTTTCAGAGTTTTTGCCCGAAAAGTTTACGTTTCATATTTTTCTAATTTTTCTCATTTATTTTGCAAACTTTCTGCATCTTTAGATTTTTTTTTGGCCGAATGAATTTATCGGGCAATTTCGATCAAATGATGAGATGTCCGATATTCAAATTTATCAGGTAAAAAGAGCCTATAGGAATTTTCGACTTTCCTTAGATAAATTTTAACTTTTCCGTAATTTTTAATTTTTGGGCATTAAAAGTTTTGTGGAGGTTTTGTTGTAAAATTTCAAATTTGATTAAAATTAGATTTCAAAATCTAGTAAAATTGGATTTAAAACTTAAAGCTTCCTACAGATTTTCAAATTTTTTTTATTTTCTCTGATAAGCTATTGCCATTCTAAACTAAAAAAATTGAGATTCCGTCCTACGGGAATAGAAAACGAATAAAACAAATTTTGCAGATCAGTAAAAAGTGTGGTAAAAAAATTGAACAATAACAAAAATTAATTTTCCCTATGCGAATAGTATCTGAAAACTTAATAAAAAAAAAGGAAATAAATAATAAAAATCAATTTGTTGTCCAGACAAAAAAATATCAGGTAAAAATTCAATAAAAGTTCGATAAAAAACAGTGAAATGCACTTAAAAAATCGACTAATACTACCGAGTTATATAATACAAGTGTATAGTCGTACTATTGTTCAAAACTATAGTAACTACACAATCAATCAATATTTTTTAACGTTGATTGATTTATTGCATATATCCATCCACTCTACTGGTATTTAACTCCTCATCCCACATCTCCATTATATTCTTTGATTAATAACCATTGAATGGAAAACAAAAGGTTAGCTTTTATATAGTTTTTAAATATAATCCAACTGAAATGGTTATTTTTCGGTGAATATAAAGGAAAAACCATCATGAAACAATGGTTCTCTATATTCTGTTGCACATAATTACATTTTAAAATGCGATTTATTTATTTATTATCCCAAATAACCTAACATTTTTATGGGTATACCTTGTGGTATGCAGTTCCATCCACCTCGTATTTTCAACGTGATATAACTTTGTGATTTGAAGTCAGATTGAAATAAATGTTTTCTTTTTAAAGAGTATAAATTTGAGCAACAACTTATAGTTTCTCAATTTTTCATATTTTCCCTTTTTTCGGAAGGAAAATCTTGGAAATCGAAATCCGAATATAGGAAAGGGAACGCTTAGAAAACAATATGTTAATCTCAAGGAATCCGTTGCGACGAAAAGGATTTTTATCCATTGAAAATAAGAAATTTTTCATAATGATGCGGAGATTCACAGATCATGTTTTCTTGCCATAAAAAAAATTATTCCTAATTTATTATATATAATTCGAACATCCCAGTCAGGGTCTGTCTCCTGAGAATGCCGAACAGCCAGTTCTGACAGATTTATGGTTAATATTAAATATTAAGATTAAATTATGCATCCATTATATAAGATATCCCCAAACAGTAGACACTAAACGCGACCATGGGAAAAGAAACTCAAGGAACAAAAATATCACTTCCGTTTATAGGATTTTGTTCCAATTCCATCCCATCATCTCTATACCACCGTGTATACTGTAAGTAGGACATCTCGGTAACAATGAAATATTGCTGCTCGTTAAAAATTCAACATTTAATTAATTCAACGATTTTTTTCTACTAGCCAACCGTACCTCTCACACTGCCACCCCTTCAACATCCTATTTTTATCATATGTCAATTGTCCCATTTCTAGATAGTAGAGAAAACGGAGACTGACCAAATGGTGATTTGTTGGGTAGATGAATAATAGAATTTTTCCGTACACGGAAGGACATTTGGAAGGAATCAAATCTTGCAATTTTAATTTTAAGCTTTCAATGAGCTTTCGAGTTTTTTTATGCTTATTTTTTTAAAAGATCGTTATTTCCATAGAAAATAGATTTTAAAACGATAAATTTCGGAACTTAGGGCTTTCGTTGCGCTTTCAATAGTTTGAATAAGCTTTCGGCGAAAATTCAATATTTCATTTAAATTTAATGAATCGAATGAAAATTCTAATTTAAATAAAACAAAACGACATTTTAATTTTAAGCTTTCAATGAGCTTTGGAGATTTTGAAAGCTTATTTTTAAAAAAAACTTGAAATTTCGTTAAAGGTTCGTTATCTGAATAGAAAATAGATTTTAAGACGTAAAAATAAGATTCGGGAAATAATAGCTTTCTGGGAGCTTTTAAGTTCTCGCAGAGCTTTTATATGAAAATTTTAGTTCTGCATCATTACATTTTTTTGGATCCGAAGAAAGTTATCGGGAAATCCGGATCAAATGTCGCGATGTTCGATATACAAAACTGAGACTCACCGAATGGTGATTTGTTGGGTAGATAAATAATAGAATTTTCCCTTACACCGAAGGACATTTGGAAAGAAATAAAAGAAATATTTCTTACGGTGTAGTCGAGTCAGAAAAATCGAAGGAACAGACAAATTGTAAGAGATCAGAAAAAAATACGTCAAGAATTTCGTATCTCCCATTCCGTAAGGTATCTCATTTCCATTCAACCTTGTATTTTAGAAAAAAAAGGATATGGAATTGTCCTTATTGTAGACATAAGACTACACCTCGCTTTCGATTTATATAAATATTTTTAACATTTCGTTAATTAATCATCGAAGTATCAGAGTTTCAGGGAAAATATCTCCTTTGTTTCGAACCCTTCATTTCCCAGATCCCTTCATCTTATTTAGGGAATTTTATTAAGAATCATTGATTATAATAAAAGGAATATTTTATTCTGGGAATTAAGGATATGGTGTATGTTTCCGTATAAGAAACATATCCTTAGTTGCAATTCTGATTCAAAAATGAAGAAAATGTTCGAAAAAAATCAACATTTCTATACAACTTCACATCTTGTTCAGTTTTAGCATATATACGGCAGGAGTACTTGAATTTGAAAGAAATGAAAACAGAAATTCATCCGAATGGGAAAGTATATCAGGTTAATGTCCATTATATCAAGTGGATCATTCATGGGTCAATTCAATGTGAATCTTGACATATCATTGCATTCGTATCTATTATGAGTATACAAGAAAATCGTATACCACCGGGTGTCTACTGTAATTTTACATGTACCCGGAATGGAATATAAATTCTATGGCTATTGGGGTTGATGGATGTTCATCAATCGTTCTAATAAAAAATCAAATCCACCGGAATCCCCTCAGATTATACGAAACAGTATGTTGTCCTTATTTGTATAATTTTTTTTCGTCTTCGTATAGATATGGAAAGGGAAGGTGAAAAAGTTCGGATCGTTTTTTGGAAACATCTAGAAAATAGATTTTTAAACGTAAGAAATTAAGTTCGAGACTTTAAGAATTTGATTCCAAGTTATATAAAATGACATATTAATTTTAAGCTTTCAATGAGCTTTTGAGATTTTTAAAGCTTATGTTTAAAAAAATTAAAATTTTGTTAAAAGATAGTTATTTCGATAGAAAATAGGTTTTAAAAAGTAAATAGTTTTCAAAACTACGTTCGAAGCTTAGAGCTTTCGTTGTGCTTTTAACAGTTTGAATAAGCTTTCGGTTAAAATTCAATATTTCATTTGAATTTAATGAATCGAGTAAAAGTTCTATTCTAAATTATATCAAATGACATTTTAATTTAAAGCTTTCAATGAGCTTTGGAGATTATGAAAGGTTATTTAAAAAAAACTAGAAATTTCGTTAAAGGATCGTTATATAATAAATAAGGCCCTGAAAATAAAGCTTTATGGAAGCCTTTATTTTTTCTCAGAGCTTTTGTATGAAAAGTTTAGTTTTTTTCTTTCCTCGTATTCCTCGTTCAATTTCATTTTCTGTTAAAATATTTGGTGACCGTCCCTCATCCATCTGACTGAATAAAATAGTTTTAAGTAGTTAAAGTAATGTAAAATCGCCACATTAAAAATATTATCTCAGCTCTCGAGATAATTCCCAGATATATATAGTTCGTCCCAGGATATAATGGATTGAAATTCTGGATGGAAATGTTACGTTCCGGGATTTTTCTTCTGTTTATTATTAACAAACCGAAAGGTAAGCACATATAAAAACACATCAGGAAAATTGAAATAAATAGTTGTTTGAAAGAAAAACGACAGGATTGTGGGAACACAACCCAGTAAGGACCCCACAAAAAAAAAATGTACCATGTCAAGAGTGTATTTATATTTATATTTATTTTATATTTATTATTTTTATTTATATTTTTATTTTCTATACAAATTCGCCCCGAAAAAAAAAATAAAATAAATAAATGAAGGAAAAATATAATGGAAATAGTAGGTTTTTTTTTATTATTATGAATTTTCTTCCTCCAGGATCCAGTTTTTCTGTTTTGTTCGATGTTTTTTTTTTTTTTAATTCAATAGTGAATGAGACTTTTTCGAGATTTTCCATACATTTTATATCCAATCCGGGTCATATGAATGAAGGATGTGGATGCGGAGTCCTTATTCTAATTTTTTTTTATTTTTTCAGCCATTAATTTGTATAGTAGACAAAAAATTAAACAAATTGAAAGAAAATATGTAGAATGCAGAAAAAATGGGAAAGAAAATTGAATACAATGTGTATGTTGGATGGATGGATGTGAAATATCTTAAGGACTTTTGAGAGAGACATTGAAGCAGTGGCATGTAGTCCAACGCGCAGAGCGGTATCGTATCGGATTAGAGTTTATAACAGCTTTGAAATATAATTTTCCATCCTAATATAATTGAAAATCAGTGAAGATGGTGACTTTCTGAAAAAGCTTTAAGAAACTTCCAAAAGCTTACCCAAAGCTTTATTAATTAAAATTTAATTAATTAGGATTTTCAAATCTATTTTATCTCCCAATAAATGAACTTAAATGAAATCAGAAGCTTTTGTTAAAAAGCCCTGTGGAAAATTTAAATCTCTACGAAAGCTTTAATGGATTACCCTTTCTTGAAAAATCCATCTATCGGCCTGACATTTTAAATAAATATAAGCTTTCAATGAGCTTTCCAAATTTGTATGGTATTTTCTTCGGAATATTGGAAAATTTGTCAAAAAAAACCGATTTGGATAGAAAATAGAATTGAAAACGTAAAAAATTAAGTTCAAAACTTAGAGCTTTCTTTGAGCTTACAATCAATTGAGAAACATTTTCGAGAAACTTTCATGTTTTATCAAAATTTAATGAATTGAATGAAAATTATATTCTAAATTTTATAAAATAACATTTTAATTTTAAGCTTTCAACGAGCTTTTACATTTTCTATAGCTTTATTTTGGAAAAAGTTGATTTTCGTTAAAGGATTGTTGTCTGGAAAGAAAATAGATTATTAAACGTAAAAAAGTAAGTTTGAGACTTAGAGCTTTCGTTGTGCTTTTTATAGTTTGGATAAGCTTTCAGCGAAACCTCCATATTTCATTTAAATTTAATGAATCGGAGAAAAATTCCATTTCAAGTTATATAAAATGACACTTTAATTTTAAGCTTTCAATGAGCTTTCGAGATTTTTTATGCTTTTCTTTGGGAAAATTTGAAATTTCTTTAAATGATCGTTATCTGGACAGAAAATAGATTTTATGACGTAAAAATAAGGTTCGGAAAGTAAAGCTTTCTGGGAGCTTTAAAGTTTTTGGAGAGCTTTTGTACGAAAAGTTTAATTTTGATATTTTTGTATATTTCCTCAACTAATTTGTAAACTTTCTGCATCATTATATTTTTTTGTATCCGAAGAAAATCATCGGGAAATTCGGATCAAATGTTGCGATGTTCGATATTCCAATTTGCCGATGCGAGTCCTTACGAATTTTTGATTTCTTGATGAAAATACAAGTAATACAAAAATCGAGGAAGCGAAAAAAAGCTTGTAAGTGATTTGTTGAAATTCAGCCAATTTTTAATAAATTTCTAGCAACAATTATTCATTAAATTTTCATTTATTTTTAAGCTCAAGAACATTTGGCAATAATTGAGGAACATCGGAAAATGAACGAGGGGAGATCGAAGATGCGAAAGGAGCGCGAGAAACGGGTGAAGGGAGATCAGGAAATGATATTACGGCGAAACAATTGTAGGCCAAAATTATCGTTTTCATTGAAACCGGGCGTCTCGCAATAGTCGGCCAAATTATGTATTTTTTTATATGATTCACCCTCCCACTTCTACCTCAATCCCCCCGGTCTCTAACTTTATCCAATTTCATTCGTGCCTGATCTAAAAGTGAAGCGAATTTTAATTAAGTTTTCCATAATTTCGATCGAATTACTCAGAATTTACCTGAATCATTTTCCCACTAGCCTTAGCCTTATCTCACTTCTATCGACTTTTCCGATTCTCTCTCGACATAAAAGCAGAACTATTAAGCTAGGTAACTACTACTCTTTGTGATGTAAAACTTTCTCTAACGAATTCCTAAAACATAAGCTATCCTAGCTTTTCTAATATTTGTTTGATTTAGCTGGGTTGCTCGAATTTACCTTAACTCCCATGGGGTATTTACCTACATGTTTAATTTCGTGCCCTTTGCTCATTATTTTACCGCCGTTTGCAGACCTCTCGACTAGTTTTTGGCCTTATCTGCAATTTTCGATTTTAAGGCAACAGTTTTGCCACTTTTTCTCCCCTCACAGCCGAACAAAATCGATAAGTACGAAAATAAAGTCGCTAAGTAGTGACGAAGAGTGGGTGGGTAATTCGAATAAAACTCGGAATTCCGAATTTTATAGAAAAAATTAATAAAAATTGTTTAGAAAAAGGCTTGTAAAGTCAGTAAATTTGGAAAAGTTGAGAAAAGATCGAAACGAGTATGGAATATTCATGATCAAGCCGGAAAAGGAATTCAGACTGATTTTCCTTGTTCCTATGATTTTTCCTGACTCTTTCCCCAATTTTCCTCGTCTCGTTCCCGATATAATGCCGACTTTTCCGAGATTTGTAAATTTCCAGATTTCCTGGTTGTATCCCTCATCTTAACAAATTTCCCAGAATTTTCCAGACACGTTCTCAATCGTTTCGGAAGTCTGCCCTACTTAATAATTTACCAATTCAGCTATTTCCATGTTTTCTAGACTTTCTTGCTTTTAACTAAGTTCTATGTATTATTTCTTTTGCTTTCTACAATTTATTAACATCTCGCAACATTGTCCTCGCTCCTTTTGATTTTTGCGTATTTTTCAATGATTTTTCCTACATTTACGTAAACTGTAAATGTTTCTCTGATTTTTTGAGCAAAAAATATAAATAAATATTCAGTACACGGAAAAAACTAATTTGCTGCATGAATCTGCTACTAATTTCCGTTTAAGCATTGCGTTTATTAAAATAAAGTCAACATGAAATTATATTATGAAATTTAGAAAAGATCTACTAGGTTTTAGCAAATACATGATCCGAATAAGTAAATAAAGATTAAAAATGGGTTCACTGGCTATTCCCGACATTTTCATCCTCAACCTCACATCCCTGAAATTAATTAATTAATTAACCCCGAAATTAATCTGCTATTAATAATAAAAAAAAAATAGTTGAAAAAAATAGATTTCAGGGCAATATTAATTCAGCCAAATTTTTCTTAACAAAATTTTGGTAAAAAAAATTATAATCTCTCGATTTACAAAACAGATGCATTAGAAATCTAGTTGGAATCGAGAAAATGAACATAATATTTAAATTAATTTCAAAATGTTTTGTTCATTCTTTTTATTTTCAAAAATAAAATTAAAATTTTAAATTCTATTTTTATTGTCGTGGACGACCGGGAAAAAAATTATCCTTGCCAAGTCTGATAATTTAATTTTTATAGGAAATGCATGTTAAATTACCCATAGAAAACTTACCTGTAGATTCGTGGGATGAATTTTTCAAACATTTTTTCAAGGATCTATGTTTTATCTGATATCTGTATATCATTGTAATTACATAAAGCTTTCAAAAAGGACATTAAGTATTGAAGAAGTAGTGTCATTAATAAACAAAATATATCCCATATTTTTAAAATTTGGTTATCGGCAGATTAAAATTTTTTTTGTTAGAATTTTAAGGAATGGAATCCAGGTTATTGTCCTATCATACCATATCATAACCAATCAATTTCAAAATGCAATACAGGAATTTTTTAATGATTTAATATCCAGATGATATTCAACATTTACCGAACTTTGATTTCATATCGTCTGTGAAAAGCTTTGATATTTTCAATTTGACCCAGAGGTGGTCGGTCAGATACAAGGATATAAGGATGGGTGTTTTGAGGGTGATCAAAACAGCATTGAAATTTTCCGATATCCTTGTGACAGCGGATAAAATTCAAATTGACCTTTTATTGGCATATTTTCAGTTTGAATTGTATGAAGGGAAATTTACTTTCAGAACTTTTTTTTCATTCGACTCGGTCGTAATCTGCTGAAGTTCATAGTTTAGCTGTATGGTATTTTTATAAAATAATCTATGGGATTTTCAACGATTTTCATATTTTTTTTTCTCCTTTCTACCTTATAACTGTCAAAAAGTTATAACAATTTTTCATACTCGTTATGTTGTTAGCCGAAGAAAAATTGTACAGTTAAATGGGAAGTGTTTGATCACCTTGAAGATGGGAAAATTCCATGAAAATCGAAAATTTCCTCAAAATTTAAAAATTTTATAATTATCGAAATATTCTATGAATTTTGAATAATTAAAAAAAAAAAAGAAAATCGGGAAATTTTATAAAAATCAAAAATTTTTTTAATTTTTTGAAAATTATCAAATTCGAAAAATTTCTGAAATTTTGACACTGAAAAATGTCTGTGGCACACATTTTGACGAAAGGTTTAGTTGAAGGCCTAATATCTCCGAATATTTCTAAGAAATCCGGCCCTAATAAATTTTTATCGGATAGAGAAGAAATGTATCTTTAGATGTCTGCAAATAAATTATCTAGATATCTTGTTTCGTTCCGAAAATACTAAGTACGGAAGTTCATGAACATTTTATTTAGTTAGACTTCTAAAGAACCGCCCAGAAAATCTATTTCTCCCAAGGAACTAATATCAGAAAATAGTCGTAAATTAAATCCTGACTTCTAATCAATTTTTAGCAAAATTTATTAATAAATTTATTTGCCGTAAAAAATTAAAAAGAAAAAATGGTTAAGCTACTATTTAGTTGCTTAAAGTCTTATGATATTTAAAAACAGCATTTAATTAGGCCCAATTTGTCTGAACCAATTTTATGTGGACAGCAGATGAGCTAAATTAAAATGAATTTCAGGGTTTTAAGATAAAATATTATTTGGTTCAATTACGAACGGAAAATTGATTAATTTTCCGGTGTTAATCGTGAGGTTAATTTTTGATTTCAAAATTTTATTAAGAAAAGTTGGCCCAATTTGGCTGAATTTATTTTTACCAGATAGCCGATGAACTAAGTGATCGGAGTAATTTTTCTGCTTCGAGATAAAAAATTATTTCACCGAATGAGGAGCTTTTTATAGGAAATCGCTGGATCAATTTTGAAATTAAAATTTCATTAAGACAGGGTTGCCAAATTTGGGTGAACTATTTTTCCATTCATAGCAAATGATCTCAATTAAAAATTTATTACGCGGTTTTGAGATATAAAATTTCAAATGAAATTACAAACTTAAAAGTTAATAAAATCGGCAAAAAAATAAAGTTCTTTTGAAGAGAAATTCAAAAACTCCGAAACAAAAATCGAGAAGAGCGGAAAAAAAATAGAAAAAAATTAAAACAAAAAATTCAGAATAGCTTAGGAAGAATTTTGTAATTTAAATATAAAAAAACGCGAGATGGTCGGAGAAAAATCATGGAAAAGTATCAGTATTTCGGGAAAAGCCAGTAAACGCTTCAATCATTAAATTCGATATTTTTACGGCCGTTTAGTTCCAGTTAGCAACTGAGAAAGTTGATTATTTTAGTTAAAATATTGAGTAAATTTAGGAATAATTTTGAAACAAATCATACACCGACTCAGGGCAGCGTCTACGGGCCTGGGGCCCGTTAATTCTTTAGGCCCGAATTATGATATTTATTAATCCAAACTTTATCCAAACTTTGACACAAAAGGTGTCAATACGAATAAAATTATTTCTAAAACCCAAAGCTTTCTTTGAGCTTTTAAACTTTTGTGGAGCTTTAGCTTAAAGCTTAAGGCTTTTGCTGAACTTATACGTTTTTATGGAGCTTTTGATGTAACACTTCCAGTTTAGCTGCAGTTAAATTATTTGGATGAGAAAGTAGGTTTCAATACATAAATGAAATTACATACCGAAGTTGAAGCTTTTTGGGGGATTCAAAGCTTTCGTCAAGCTTTTGGAGGAACGTTTTAGATTTGATTAAGATTGAATTATTCGGATTAAAATTAGATTTCTTAACATATAAAATTTTATTCACAACCTAAAGCTTTCGCTGAACTCGTAAGTTTACGAAGAACTTTTGCCAGAATGTTTTGAGTTTCGATGCAATTCATTTAATTGGATATAAAATAGGTGTCAATGCGAATAAAATTATGTCCCAAACATAAAACATTCCTTGGGCTTTCAAGCTTTTGTTGAGCTTTTATTGGACATTTTCAGATGATGATGAAAATACTTGGAAATTTTTTTTCCAAATTGTAGGGAATATAAGTGGCGAGTGGATGATCCAATCATTAATTTTTAGTCGTTACACGATCAATCTGCCATCAGTTCAGTCCAAGAATGTGATTAGACTAATCGGTACCTAGATTGACCAAATTATTGAATATTTTAATAATTCTCATCAGTCTTGGTATTGACTGATACCAGACTGATCGTGTAATGTGAACTTATCAGTCTCGCATCAGTTGAATTCAAAAAGTTGAAAGTTCCACTGTAATAATAATAATAAAAAGGAAGTAATATTTATGAGAACAATTTGCTTAAGCTTCGAACAAAGTTCACGTATTTTCTATTATTCATCTCGGACGATGATGGGCGATACAAAAGGACATTATATTGTATAATACGAAAAATGTTTCGTTAAATCTTTTTCTTATAACTTTATACTTTTCCTTCTCCATCACTTTTTTTTTGTTTCCTTGCCCTGTACGCCCATCCACTGGTCGCTTGTTCTCGCCCAACTGGTTTATTTAGGAGAATTTTTCCGTAAATCCTTTTCTTAACAAGTCATGAAATATATTATGGAAACCGCATAAGTATTTTTAACATGATAAGATTGTTCTCTCTACCCACCCACCCTCCTTACTCACAAATGTTTTGAAATTGGGTATGGGAGGACGATATCAAATAAGATAGAGGATATAGGAAGGACCTCCAATATAACTGTACGGAACGTTATTGTTTAGCCTTTTATGATGATGATAGCATCTTTCCGTAAATAATAGAAACGTTACCTGAATAACAAAGAACAGAAAGATATCCAGTCGATTCTTATAACATTTCTCCATCGTCTTTTAATGCCTCTATACTATGAATCGCTTTATAATAAGACTTAAACCGTACCCCCTAGGTGGTCCTTCCTGAAAAACCATATTTTTGGGGATTTTAGAAAAATGATTTAACAGAAGGAAAAATTATAATATGATTTCCTTTAAAATCATCGAAACTAATGAAAAGATTAAACAGGAGTTCGATTTAAGAAAAAATAAAACTCCCGTTTAACTTCCATTTTAAATATTGAAAATTTTCATGTAAAAGACATGGGTAAAGTTAAATATTTAAAATAGAAAAGTTTTCAATTTATTCCCGAGAATAAGTTCGAGAAAAGAATATTTACTTTCGCGATAGTTAGCTGGGAAAATTTGTATGAATAGACGGTTTACTTTCTGAATGGGGGATGCCATTATAATACGATGAGGATAATTGCCTAACGGAAAACAAATTTTCCCAGTATTTGTTGTTTCCATTTTGTTAACGAAAACAAATTAAAATTGAGTAAAGATAATTTAATAAATTTAATGTTTTGATAGTTTTGGTAAAAGTTCAGGAAAATCAAAAATATAAAATCATCCCACCGCTGACACGAATTTTTTCTGTTATTAAAAATTAAAAATGTATGAACTCCCGACTATTTTAATATCGAACGGATATCAAAAATCATTAAAGATATTTTTATCCGCCTGATATCCCATCCCACATCTGACACCAATTTCCATAGTAATAATTTTGATGGAAATTTCAAAAGTTCGGATCTGATAAAGAGAACGATTTTCGTACGACACCCGAAACCAATTCACAAACAATCGAAATTATCTGTGTGCAGAATTAAAATTTATTTAACAAGCCAATTTCATGGTTTTACCAAAAATTGTCTGCCTATGCCAATAATTTCTTATTATAATTTAAATCTTGATATTATGAGCTATAATTAAGACTTGTGTATGTTTTTATTGGGGTGGAAAGGGGGATGGGGTAAACCAAGCTTTTCCATTTTACATGATATTAGGTAGGAAAGCACACACATCCTCCATCTCTATAATATCTACCTATTAAAATGAAATCATTATATATTACAGTTTAAAATTAAACTTTACTATTAAATTTCCATTTAGATAGGGAAAATAACCGAAATATTCCAACTCCCTTATATGGGTAAAGTTTTGGTTTTCGGAAATTTTTCTTCATTTCATGTAATACTATCTGAATAGATTTTATTTAATTGGAATGGAACTGTTCAAATAATGTAGCAAAGCTCTATAACGTAAGTACATTCCAACCAACCATTGCCATATAAAATTATTTTAACTCAGTGGCGTGCATTTCCTAATTAGTGGCATGAATAAATATATGCTTTCAATGAGCTTTCAAGATTATTTGAAGCATTTCTCGTTTTTCTATAGGAAAATTTTCGTGATAGGGTCGATATCTGGATAGAAAATGGAATTTTAAAAGTCAAAAATTAAGTTTGAAACTTAGAGCTTTTCTGAGCTTACAATGGATTGCGGAAGCTTTTAGCGAAAATTTCATATTTCATCAAAAGTTATTGAATCGAATAAAAATTCGATTCCAAATGATATGAAATGAAATTTTAATTTGAAGCTATCAACGAGCTTTCAAGATTTTCATAGCTTTATTTTGGAGAAAGTTGACATTTTGTTAAAGGATCGTTATCTGGATAAAAAATAGATTTTTAATCAAAAAATATTAAGTTCAGAACTTAGAGCTTTCGTTGCGCTATTCATAGTGTGGATAAGTTTTCTACGAAAATACCATATTTAATTTAATTTATTGATTTGGATAAAAATTCGATTCCAAATGATATAAAATGACATTTAAAGTTTAAGCTTTCAACGAGCTTTCAATCTTTTTAAAGCTTTAGTTTGGAAAACATTTAAATTTGCTAAAGGATCCGCCTGGATAGAAAATAGATTTTAAAACTTAAAAAATTAAGATCAAAACTTAAAGCTTTCTTTGAGCTTACAATGTATTGAGAAAGCTTTCAGCGAATATTTTATATGTTATCTAAATTTAATGCAATGGATAAAAATTCAATTTCAAATCATTCAAAATAAAGTTTTATTGTTAAGCTTTCAATGAGCTTTTGGAATTTTTGAATCATTTTTCTGGAAAATTAGAAATTTTGTTAGGGGTTCGTTATTTGGTTAAAAAATGGATTTTAAAACGTAAAAAATATGATTTGGAAAATAAAGCTTTCTGTGAGCTTTTAAGATTTTTCAGAGCTTTTGTATGAAATGTTTAGTTTTGATATTTTTGAATTTTTCCTTAACTAATTTGTAAACTTCCTGCATTATTACATTTTGTTAGATCTAAAGAAAATTATCCGGAAATTCGGATCAAATGTCGCGTTGTCCGATATTCAAATTTTGAATTTTATTAAAAACTTTCCGGAATTATTTTCGTATTTTTACGGCCTTACATTTTTTTCCGGCCGATGAAAATATCCGACGTACGAGATTATTGGCACGCACGCCACTGTTCTAACTCATCATTGAAATACTTAAGACATTAGATATTTATTTCAAAATAGAGAGAATAGGTATTACGTATATTAGATGTGTAGAATTAAATTTCGTACAGTTTCGCAATAAAATAGTTTCGGTGGAAATTGTTGGGGAGGAAAACTTCCCCGTTATTACAATGAAAATGAAATATTTTCATTATCGAGTTATTAATGGTGTCTTATGGTGTTTACCTGATTTCAAGGAAGAGAATATTTAGCTTTTCTTAGAAACTTTCTGTCTTTTCTAAATTGAAATTTTATAGCCAAGAAACAGAAAAAAATGGAAAGAAAAGAAAACCCTCCCTCTCCGGAGAACTTTCCGAGGTATTAAAATCCATTAAACCATCTGCATATTATACAATTTTCCATCGTTAATGTTCGACGCTTTTTTTTCTATATTATTCATCTTCTTAGCTTATTTTATTACCCTCCCGTCAGTACATCTACCAACATTAACTTCCATAAAAATAATAATAATTATGATTTTTATGAATAATATTTCACCAAACCAGACTCCATGGATCCATGGAAACATTCATACAAATCTTCTCTCTATACCGAACGAAACGAACGAATGAAAAAAGAAAGCTCCCAAACAAAACTTAAAAATATCATGTATGGGTAACGGTAACAGTTATTACATTTTGATGCTGTTGCTGTTAGCTTTAATACGATATAAGAAAGTAATAATAATTTATTATGAACCCATCGTTTAAAAGTCTCGTTCTCCTCGCTAAAC
>JANTOP010002353.1:0-18311 GCA_027564815.1 Symmerus nobilis
ACAGAATCGGCCTGGCAGTTGGCACGATTACGGGACATAATCTTTTGAATAGTCATCTTTTCAAAATGAAGCTGGCAAACTCTGCAATATGTAGGGGCTGCGGGCTTCAGAAATGCTATACGCAGCACTCGTATAACGAAGGGAAGCTTTATGATTAAATATAATTGCGGCGCGCAACATTAAGTTAACAAAGACCCCGTGAGCTTATAAATCCGGCAAAAGTAAAGCTAGTTTTAAATAAGATGTTGAGACAGATGGATGGAAGAGTTGATAACTCATATTATAATGCCTATATGGTAATATCTTTAAAATGCCCCACTTTATTTAGTAGTACTCCGCGGTTTTACCTTATTTTCATACCGAATCATCGTATAAAATAATAAATTACCGTTAAACAATTAACTAATTTCTAAAACCTCCAGGCAATAGCCTATAGTTTAAACTACTGTTTGAGAAACAGCCTAAATAAGTTTCTTATTTTGCGTAACACGGGAAACCCACTCAAAACTAAAAGAGTTTGAGTCAAAAGAAGCTTTTTTTGACCTAGTGTCACGATATAATCTTATTGTAGCGTAGAAAATTTTGTAAATAAGACGGAGTAATTTGCACTCAAAAATTACAAACAAATATAGAACATTTTATTTTTAATGTTAATCTTTTCGTCGCTCTAACTCCTTAAATACTATACATTAAAAAAACTGTTTTCACAAAAAATATTTATTGTCTTCTTCAAGTTTAATTTAGATTTGGATTTCATAGGATCAACTGTTTAGGAATTATTTAAAAAAAAACGTTCTCGCACCTTTTATCCAAGATGGCGGCTCGCCTACCCTTCCAAGGTCGATTTGCTTTCTACCCGCCTTTCGTAGGGTAAAAATCCCTACTGGCTAGATTATATTTGGGTGCGCTGTTATGGTTTTCGGATTTTAAATTTTCTACAGCTAGATTTTGACATTTGGTCATTTATAAATCTTTTATTCCAAAATGCGATTGGTATAAAAATACCCGTCTGTCTGTCTATACTCGTTTGGTTTGGGCTACAATTTTATACGTATTCATTCAAATAATTAAATTGTAACGAAACTCAAAATGTTTTTACAAAATGTATTTTTGTTTATGGTGGTGTTTCGCTACATGGTAGTAAGGACATTATAGATAACGTATAATGATTCTTTGGTACATTTGCTTCTACGCCATGAGTTCTTTTGAGTTGTATAGATTCCGTGTCATTCCTTTTGATTATTTCTAGTTTAAGTATCCTTCCTACGAGATGCAAAGCTTTATAGGATATCCATTCCTTCATTTCATGAATGAAATCGAGAGTGATATATTCAATTATTTGCTTCAATTATCAGCAACTTAGCTTTATTTTTTACCTACCATACCGATTCATTCGGACAAGTTAAAATAAATATCAATAATGAGGAGAAAATTACTTCGGATTGGTGTCACTACACCATGTATTTTATCGATTGATGGCGAACATTTACAATTTACAAGAGAACTGATTGAATGAGAATTCTATTGTAATGCTTTTTGCCTATATTATGCTTCGATATGCAGTTATTATTCTGCAGAAGATTGTTTGACCTCTTTTCTTTGATATGATACTAGAGCCAATAAAAAGATTGCATTGTGGTGACGAGATTTTTTCTATAAATTATTTTATTAATTTAATACATTTATTTTTCTTTTCAAATTGTTATTTTTTACTTTTGTTCGAATTAAAAATGTTGTTTGGCCGCCTGAAAAAATTAATAAATAGAAATTTTGGACTTTGGATATCCCCAAAATACGGACACGGGCGTTTTGAAAACATTCATTACCCAGCAGGGTATCAAATCGGCCACCAAAGAGGAACAAGCACAAATCACCTCTCAAGTATTACGCTTTTTATATTATAATTTTTTCCTTTTTTGCTTTATATTTGTTTTATACTTAACAATATTTTTCCTGCTTTCCAATTTATTTTTTATTTTTGCAACGAAAATATTAAAACCGATACAACAACTCAGGTTACCGGTCAAATTGGTTGGCGCCGAGAAGGCATTAAATATCGTCGAAATGAACTATTTTTGGACGTACTCGAGTATGTTAATCTGTTGATGAGTCCACAGGGCCAAGTTTTATCTGCTCACGTTGCTGGAAAAGTCGTTATGAAGTCTTATTTATCAGGTAAGCGGGCAAGATGATTTGGCTTCGTAACGCTTTTATCAGTATCCAGATCCGGTCGGTCCGGCTATTGGAATGGTAAAAGTATTTGTTACTTTTTAGACCAAACGATTCAAGTTAAATTTTGTTTTGGTCTCAACTTAACAAATATTTTTAAAGAATTTGAAACAAATTTTCAACTTCTATCTCTATTGAAACAACTTCATTTCTCGTCGCCGTGTTTCTTATACCCTATTCTGATCGTAAAAAAATCTTTAAAACCACTATCTTAAGGTATGCCTGAATGTAAATTCGGCATCAATGATAAAATTGTTATGGAGGCTAAGGGACGTGGTGGCATTTCGGGTAATGCAGAGAATGAAACCTCACGTTCCGGTAAACCTGTAGTAGTTATTGACGATTGCCAATTTCATCAATGCGTAAAGTTGAGTAAATTTGAAACAGAGCATTCGATTAGCTTTATACCGCCTGATGGTGAGTTTGAATTGATGCGATACCGGACAACCAAGGATATATCTTTACCGTTTCGTGTTATACCATTGGTACGGGAGGTAGGGCGTACCAAAATGGAAGTTAAGGTATTTTGAATAGAATATGTTTTTACTTTTAAGTTAAGTTAATTAAATACTCTTTAGGTGGTCCTCAAATCGAACTTTAAACCATCGCTGTTAGGACAAAAAATTGAAGTTAAAATCCCAACACCTTTGAATACGTCTGGCGTGCAGTTGATCTGCTTGAAGGGGAAAGCTAAATATAAGGCTTCAGATAATGCAATTGTGTGGAAGTAAGTCAATTTACAATAAAATAGGTGATACGAGTATAATAGCTAAAATTGAATTGTAATGTAACAAAATAGTATTAAAAAGTAATAATAGTAAACTAATTGCATCGTATATCGGTCAATTTTAGTTCACGTTTTTTACACAGGTAATCACTATATTGATTTATCGAGTATGTAACTGGCAATTTGTCATTTCATTTTGGTTTTTTATTAGTTATATATTCGTGCACCAACTTCATCATATGTTTTGGAGTCGCCAGTATACAAGATTATGTTTCTCACTTCGATACTAATCGCGTGATCTACCTAGTCCGTTCGATTTAGATTTCATTACAATAGCCTATGGATGATAGTTTTTCATTACAATTAGCTCATGCTTAACGCTTATGGTGGGGTATCAATGTACTTAGTAAAAGGTCTAGCCTCCTCTTTTACCATAATGTGGAATGGATCAGTTCATAGGTGCTATTGTTAGCGGTCATGCTATGAAGCTTGCCTTGATGATGTTTAGGTATGCTTGATTTGGCATCTGCTATAGTTTTTTATTGTCAATTTGTTGGGGGTCCAGAACCAGGGTTGCTAATAGAGCCGTATAAATTTTGCAAGCTACGCACGCAATTAATTATTGTTAATACTTTCACAAAGATGTACACACACTCCGTAAATCATATTTTTATTCCTGTAGAATAAAACGAATGGCGGGCATGAAAGAAACTCAACTATCTGCTGAAATTGAATTACTCGAAACGGAATCTAAAAAGAAATGGACGCGACCACCGATTTCTATGAATTTCGAAGTCCCATTTGCTCCATCTGGGTTCAAGGTAATAGACAGTGAACCGAATAAATTCATTTAATTAATTAAATAATTTGTTTAGGTTCGTTACTTGAAAGTATTTGAACCAAAATTGAACTATTCTGATCATGATGTCATCAAATGGGTTCGCTATATTGGACGCAGTGGACTCTATGAGACCCGTTGCTAGATGACAGTGATTAAACAGGTTATACCACTTATTGAATTTGGAACAAATAATTGTACTCTTGTTTATTAAAAATTATAATTATAATTATAAAAATGAAAAATGAAAAATCATATTTAACTACTCAGTAAAAATATTGTATTATGGATTAATATTAATTATATATATATATTAATATAATATTATTGATAATATATTATTGTGTAGCCATTAAACTGTTAGCATAACAGCAAATCTATATAAATAATCATTCCTTTAATGTTTGAAGCAGAATTATAAGTTTAAAAAATCGAATCTCTAAACTATGGATTCAATAATTTTAATTTATAGAAATTAATGGTAAATAATTAAAAAAATTATGAATTAAATTAAATACACAGCAAAAATTAAATTCAAATGTTATTTGGAAATTGATTGTCTTATTTTATTTACGATTTAGATTGTATTAAGTTCCTAGCCAAAGTGGTTTTGTTTGCCTACGAAAGGAATAGGGAAATAGTGAATAAATATGTTGAGAAAGTTAACACTTCACCTATTATGCCAATTAAGGGGTTATATGCAGTTAGAATTTTCACAAAATCGATTTTTTTTCTCATTTTCGTAATGTACATAATATTTAAGTACACACCATTTCAAGTCAATCCGGCATTCCGGAATTATTTTCGAAGTTATACGCATATTTGTAAAGACGTGTCAGAGCGTTTGAAAGTGCTTTTGAAACTTTATACGCGTTTTTCTTAAAACTGTGTTTTTAAAGTAGGTGACCAAGATTTCCCGGAAACGGCTGAACTGATCAATCTCAAATTTTAACACAAGCTTCTTAAGTATATTTTTTAGTAATTAATCGAAGGTTCTTCCTCACCGATAAATACTTTTTTTTTTATAATCAATTTAAGGCCAAAATTTTGGTAAAAAATCGATTTTTTTTAGAAGCCGCTATTTTGTCAAAAAATGTTATTTTGCTTATTTCTTCGATTAATTACAAGATTATACATTACTTTAACGAAATCCGCTTGGTTTTTTAATTTTTGATGATCCAGTCTAGAGATATTGAGGTCACCGATGCCTTTTTTGAGAGGAGCTCTGGAGATCAGCTATAGCAGCTTTTAAAATCATTATTTTTACAAATACAAAAATGTTAAAATACAGTTAAAAGTTGCCATAATATGTGTATAAAACCCCTCCTGACTGCATATAACCCCTTAAGGGACATTGCTAAGTTGTACGATTACGCATCCAATGGACGACCGGCCTAATGATTATAATTTCGACGTTTCGAAAGCTACTATACTAAGCCATATACTAGGCTCTCTAGTGTTGAAGTATATTGGGATTGGTATAGAATTTCTGAATCTAAGCAAGTCCAAATTTCGTTTTGAATAATAGATATTAGTTGCAGCGATCTATGAATATTTCGGAACCACTACCATTTTTAAATTTTCCGCGCTCATTTCAAAAGCTTTTATAGTAGTAATTTCTACAGAATTGAATTATACACTTTTACAATTATACTGCATATTGGAACGAAACCGAGATATTGAACCTTCTACTTTGAGGTGGGGTTGCTCTTATTGTATAGCCTTGTTCATCAAGTAAAAGTTAATTTTGTAATATATTAAAAAAATGCTTAAATCTCATTTAAATATAAATTAGAGCACTTACGGTTCAATGTGAGCATAAAAAGCTATCGTTATTCTTAACCATTTTACCGTATATACAAAATTCCTTAGGCGAAATACCGTATCTTTTCAAATATACTGTAATTCTGCTAAGCAAACTGCACATACGGTAAAACACCTATTTAATACACTTTTCTTATCCTTAGCCATTTTACCGTATTTACAAATTACTTAGGGGAAATACCGTATGTGATATAAAACCATGTGGATTTTCTTATTAAAAATACCGTATCTCCGCAATCAATAGGCATTCTTGCATTCATGTCAATAAAATGCTATAGTTTCTTAAATTATGACTATATATGCTTAAAATTTTCGTAATGAAATTCTCTATAAGATAGAGAGAGGGGCTAACTTTTGTAAACCCATATAAAATATTTTCAGATATAGGCTTTGAAGTTGAAATTTGTTTTAAAGTAGGATCCCTGGTTAAAAAAAAAATATATATGTCTTTTAAATATCATCAAAAATCATCTCCTAATAGGATTTTTCGAAATTCGAATTATTGTTGTTGTTATAGCATATAATTATTGTTATTGATTTATTTAAAAATAATATAAGAAATTTGAATAAAAAACTTTAAATGCATTTTTCTCGAAACGACTTTTTTTTAACTGAGTGGCCACATAACTCAAAAACGAGAAGTTGTACGAGATGAGATTTGATTCATTTTGTTCATTATACTTACGGTCCCCTTCTACGGATTTTTTCCTAACTTCATTTCTGGGGGAGGGGGAGGGGCGAAAAACCGCGCCAAAAATTGTCATTTTTTAACTTTTTTTGAAAAACTCGCGCCAATTGGACAATTTTCAATATTTTCGGTTTTCCGTAGAAAAGACCTTCCTGGCGTAATTGCTGACAATATGGATTTTTATTTTTTTCGATACGACCTTACGTTCTCGAGTTAGGTGGCCACTCGCTTACCTACTCCTTTTTGTGAAGCCATTTTGCGGCCTCTGGAAGGGGGGGATAAAAATACATAGACACATGAACAAGGGCGGTAAAAGTTAGCAAATTACGTCTACTTTCACGTAAAAAAGCCCCGAGTTGATAAATTGAAAAATGACTGTGAGCTATAATGGTTTAAAAAATCGTAATTTTTTTATGCTTCAACCAGGGATCCTACCTTAAAAAAATGAAAAAAGGTAATTTTGTTCTACTTACTTTCAATCATAAAAGCCATATCACTGATATTATTTGCACGTATTATACCCTTAACATTTTCGTCTGACCCTTCTCTACAATATACAAAAATTTTAACTAATTGGCCGACAGTTAAAATTTTGTAAAGCATTTATGTGAGGTATGTGCACTCAAAAGTGCAGTTTTTTGAATTTTGCCATTCATATGGAAATTTGGAGCCAATCGAAAAAAACCATTAGGATATTTGGATTCTACAGAAAATTCTACTATAGAAAATGTTATCGCCATTCGAGGTGGTGAAAGTTTTTGTAAATTTGCAGAGCAGTATAATCATAGAACAAATGCCAAATTCTGTTAAACGGGTGATCTGCAATAAAGAGATAAATTATTCAAACTAATATTTTTCTAGGGCAGTTATTTCCTCTGATTTATATATATGTTTTCTATTGTTCGCAAAGAAAAAACCGACAATCAGAATTTTGGAAATTACATAATTTTATCGTTTTCGAATAATGATTCCACTGAAATTATTATAGCTCTTCCGGTTAGGGTTGGGGTAAGGGGTAATAAATTCAATTCAAACTAATTTTTCCTGTTTTCAAACTTCGTTTTCATTTATTCAACAAGGTTACGTTTTTATATTTTGAAGACAGAAAATAAACAATCTTTCGGATTAAATACAATTTCGAAATATTGGCTAAATAATTTTTTATTTTCAAAGTCTAAATTTTAACAATGGATAAGTGTTGGGTAGCTAGTTCTTTTAACGAATCAAAATCGAAGTGTATATTTTACGAGAAGAACAGTTTTTAGTAATTATAATTTGGTTCCTTTAAATTTGTCTTTACAGATATAATTTTAAATATTATTTTAATCCTTGATATTATTTAAATAAATTAAAGAGATATATTTATTTATTTTATGTATTATGATAAACAAAAAATAAAATTAATTAAAAAAATAAATCATGAAAAAATTAAAAAAAAAAAAATATTTAGAAATTATTCTACTTCTTTTTAGTGGTGACAGTCGCCGCCGCCGTTGAACCATTCGTTGGTAAATCGGTAATTTTTGATTTTAGATGATCTTTATAATCTAAAATTCCACCTTTCCATTTAGTGACTGTTTCCTTCTCACACACCCATATCTCTTCAGCCACCTGGTTGATCAAACGGAAATCGTGACTAACCAAAACCATACCGCCATCAAAATCGTTTATCGCATCAGCCAACGCATCAATTGTTTCCATATCCAAATGATTGGTCGGTTCGTCCAATAGCAAAAGATGTGGACATTGCCAGGCGAGCCATGCAAATACTACCCGACATCTTTGGCCGTCAGATAGTTGTCGTATAGGGCAGACTTGTTGACGACCCGTTAGACCATATCGACCGATTATCTTACGCATCTCCTCCTTTTCTTTAACTTCTGGGAATGCCCTCATCATATAATCTAATGGGCTGACATCTAAGTCTAATAGTTCGTGTAAATGTTGATGGTATCGAGCTATACGTAAATGAGAATTCTTTCTAATCATTCCCGATGTTGGATGCAATTCGCCGTAAAGTAATTTTAAGAGAGTACTCTTACCGGCACCATTTGGCCCAACCAGAGCGAGTCGAGTATCCAAATCAATACCAAATTCAAGATTTTTGTAGATCAAAGGAGTTGTATCGCTATAGCGAAATGTGACATTTTGAACCATAATAACGGGCGGCGGTATGGTTCCACACGATGGAAAATAGAAATTAAGAATTTTATCATCAACGACTTTATCGGTTAGACCCTGAGCAACCATTTTCGCCAATGTTTTCTCCTTCGATTGAGCTTGACGGGCCAATTTAGCTGAACCATGACCGAAACGGGCAATATAATTCTTCATATGTGCTATTTGATCCTGTTCCCAATTGTATTGCTTCATTTGATTCTCGAGTAATTCCATACGGGTACGAATAAACGCTTCATAGTTGCCGGTATAATATTTAAGACGTTTATTGTTCATGTGAATGATGTTTGTACAAACACCGTTCAGAAAATCTTGCGAATGTGAAATTAATACCAAAATTCGTTTATACTGACTGAGCTCCTCCTCCAACCAAACACAAGCCTCCAAATCTAAATGATTGGTCGGTTCGTCCAACAATAACAAATGCGGCTTAACGTACAGAGCTCGAGCCAGAGCAATACGCATACGCCAACCTCCAGAAAAATCTTTTGCCTGTTTCTGTTGCATTTCCTTTGTGAATCCAAGACCGTGAAGGATACGAGCCGCTTTAGCTTCGGCTTGATCAGCTGCCATATCGTCCAAACGGTCGTAAACATCCATGAGCTGCTCTTGTGATTCATCATCCTCTCGGCTCGCCAATTCGTCTGCTAATTTCTCTAGTTTTAATCGCTCCTCATCCACTTCCATGACACACTGTAGCGCCGATTTAGAACTGGCCGGAATTTCACGCGTCAAATGGAAAATATCAATGTGGTCGGGTATGGGAATTTCACGATTTCCAAGAACGGATAGAAGAGATGATTTACCACAACCATTCAAACCGATCAAACCATAACGACGGCCACAATTCAGTTCGAGCATTGTGTCTTGCAACATTTCAGCACCGAAAAATGTTATCGAAAAATTTGCCATTTTTATATCCCGGGAACGTGGATGAACGGCTAATGCACCGGTACATGCACGTGCTTCAGCACTTATTCGGGCCTCCTCTTCCAATTTTGCACAAAGAATTTCTGTGAATATTTATTCTTGGATTAATTAATTGTACATTGTTTTATTTATAAATTTTTTTAAATGATGGGACTTCGTGAGTAATTTAACTGATTAATACAAAGCGACTATTAATATGTTTGTTCTAAGTAGCATTTTATGGGCTTCATAAATACATGCTAGATGGAATAAACTGTGATCACAGGATACAATAGGTTGAACATTTTTTCGTCAGATTTGAATGATATTAAGTGTAAAATTATCTAGATTGAAGTTTGTTAACCAGACTTCGTCGAAAACGATGAACCATCAGGAGGTCTAAAGTTTCACTATCCAGGATAAAATAATTAAGTTATACGGCGTTAGGTCATATAAAAATATGAATATGTACGAAGTTGATTAGATGATTACCTTCACTTCACATTCAGAGCCCTCTTTATAGGTACAGATAAATATGATTGTTAGGAAAAATTGAGTTGAATTAGGCCACTAAGGCAACGCAAATGGAACGCGACTGCAACCCGACTTGACAGTAGGATGAGAGTCGGGTTGCTCGTTCCTTGTCCACTAACGCAACTTTTGTCACAATCTGACTATGTAAAGATAACCTATTAAAAATTTGTAAAATAGTGAACACAATACGAGAAAAATCGGTCGATAGTCGGCAAGCAACTGAAAATATAGTTGCTTTGGAGTTGGTGGTTCGAAAAATAGTAAGTTGCGTTGCAGGGACACAAACGGACGAGGTCAGACTCTTAAGCAACTGTCTCAAACAATCGGCCGCTCAAATGATAATTTTTAACTCGGGCTGCAGTTGCGTTGTTTTGGTGGACGAAGGGCGTTCTCAGATGTCCCAAGAAAGGGTCTAGGATCTAAGGATATCATGTTCAGGAAAAATGTTAATAACATGTGGGTAATTGATGTTTCAAAACCTTGATTTTCTGAACAATATGTCAATTTTGAAAATATGTAATTATATAATTTCAATTTCAAGCTATAATGCCAATGTTGAGGACATCGTTTCATTAAGGGAGATCCAATTGATTGACGAGGGGAACCGTCGTATAACTGTATCGTACCATACAGAGGCCCTTACACAAAATTAGAAACCATTATTAGTGATGTCAAATCGCATTAATTGCGTCAATGTTATCTCCGGAACATTTTTTATATGTATATTTGTAATATAAAAAGTATTATGTGGAAAAAGTATACAAAATATTCAGCTTTTTCCTCTTCTAGCCCCCTTATGGTGGGTCCTAGATGGGAGTGGTCGATCGGGTGCAAGGGAGAGGAGGGTGGTAAAAATTTTTTGATCGGAAATAGTTTTTGGTGAATCCAAAATTTTGTTTCCACCAAAAACTTGCAGAAAATTGTGGCTCTTGCTAATGTTAACGAAAATTTTCCGAACATTGCCGAAGTGGTTTTTCAATATTAGCCCTCTTATTTACCGTCTGATTGAAAAGTAGTGTTTTGGAGGCCGATAGTACATGTGAAAATACACCCGATAAAAATATAAAATAGGTGGCGCTCCGTACAAAAACCTCGAATTTGGCTCAATTAGTAAAATCGCGTCCGATATGAAAATCATGTACAACAAAGTTATTCAGTTTGCAAAAGTGCATCCCACAAAAATATACAGTACGTGGCGCTTAGTGGCAAAAATTTAAATTTATCAAAAATTTCGCTTATGTTGCATCGGATCGAATAGTTATGTACTACAAAATTGTTGCAGATATGATTGCCCATCCAATGATATGCAACACGGTATGTAGTTTGATTAACCCTTTGACGTCGACGGAAGAAAATTTTTGTTCGGGAGGTAAAGTGTTAACCGAAAACTTGCTCGAGTGGTCGCAATTCTCATAGCAATCGATTGGCATTGCAATTTTTTCGCTAGCCCCCTTAATAAAAAAGTCGATTTTCTCATGGAAATAAAGGTAAGGAAGTAGGTACCTCGACAATGTGCGCGTCAATGGTGCATTTTTGAATTTGATCACTGAAAATTTTGTACGACGGTAAAAAAAGTTTTGTTCCATGAAAGTTGCTTAAATTGTTGCCCTACAAGACAAAATTAAAAAAGTTGGAAAAAGTTAACATTTCCTGCCTTTTGGATTGACAATAGGTTTTTCAGAAAATCACCTCCAGCGGAGGGGGTGATTTCTAAGTCTTACATTTTTGTTGGATAGGAAATATCATTGTAAATAAAAGTTTGTGTGTCTAGACCAGGGGTGGACAACCTCTGTGTAGAGAGCCGCATGAAAATGAAAAAATCTCGGAGGGCCACATGATAATGTTATAGGAATCTATACTGTAAATTTACGACATTCTTAACAAAATCAAAATAATTATATTGAGCAAAGTCTAAAGAATTCCGGAAAATTTAGAAAAAAGAGAGAAAGTCGGGAAAATGAGTAATGGTGGGAAAATGTCAAACAAATTTCAGTAAATGAAGTAAAGTTAGTAGGGATCCCGAAAAATCCCAAAAAAAAAAAATATAAGTAGAAAATCAAAGTTCGGCGCAAATCAACCGTCGAAATTTAGGGATTGATTTTTTTGGAATTATGAAAAATTACTTTCTTCATTTAAGAATAAGAACAATTTTGCGTTTTTAGATTTTTGAAATTTCCGAGAAAATTTCTGGGAAATTCAGTTTATCAACTAAATGGTTCCCAAATTCATGAGAATTATAAGAAAATACTTTATTTTCTTGAGAACTGATATTTTGTCATCCAATTGAATTTTATGAATGGAATTTCGTGAAATTTTCTACAAGTGAAATTTTGGAAATTATAAAAATTGAGAAAAACATTGAAATTGAAAGATTTGTTTGGTAAATCAAGAAATATATAGAAAATTGGATGGAAAATCATCTACCAATTCATCTAAAATTGAAGTCACGAGAAAACATGGATATTTTCCTGCTTTTCTTTGGATCTCTCCAGAATTTTCCACACCTTATATCCTACTTTTCCTTGCTGATTACCAACTATCCCAACCCCTACCCCATTTTCGTATCTCCTCACTGACTTTTATCAACTTTAAACGAGTTGTTGGTAACATTTTCATGATCCCCCCCCCCCTTTATTATCGTTACTTTTCTGGTTTTATTCCAAATTTCTGAATGTTATGATTTTTTCCCGGACCATTTAGGTCCCGATGAGACAAGAAAAATCAGAAAAATGATGCATTTGAATCGAGATTTGAATAATAGTCCGAAAAATGTCGTAGAATAGTAGCAAATGGAAAGTCGAAAGAAATGGAAAAATTAACCACTTCCTGAGAATACATTTATTTTAATCAATAATTTGTATCCTTCTAGTCACCCTCAACCCATCTTACAGTTCACAATTCCCTTAACCCAAATTTTTGGTGGTGAGTTTCTAGAGTATCATTTCGAGCTCTATTTCTGCCATAACGGGACGAATGTGACCCATAACTTAATATATTCCAATGATGGCCACAACAAGTCGGAATATGACTCAAAATAGGTTATGCTTGTAATATGGTGATAAAAAGTTGGAACGAAATGGGACGAAATAGTTGGAAAAAGTCTAGAAAAACCAAAAAAAAAAAAAAAAAAAAAAGGCAATGAGACGGTCAGAAATTCAGAAACTCAATTTAAAAATTTAGAATAATTGAAAAAATTAGGGAAAGTCAGTAAGATTAGGGAAAGAAAAATGCGGGAAAAATCAGAATGATTCGGTAAACATTCCAATTAAGGAGAAAATTAGTCGGAAATTTACCAGAAAATTTAAGAATTTAGGGTGACGTCTCGGCAAAATTAAATTGATTATTTCCCAGTTATCAATCTGTTTGTAAATCGCCAGAGGTTTTTTAATTCCAAATTTTATTATGAAAAGTTCATTTAATTTGGCCGATTTTTTTCCCTGATAGTTGATCATTTTCCATATTTCTAATTTCTAATTATATTCAAATTTTTAATTATAAATGAAAATGAGAAATGTATAACTGACTCAATCTTGAATTTCCTTGATTTAAACTTGCTTTTTAGTTCTTATGTTTCATAGGTTTTTATGTTTAGTATTACAAACAATTTTGTTCGTTTTACAAAAATATTAATCGAGTTATTAGATGGTCCCGCGGACATTTGAATCGTTTGATCAATAGATGGGCCGTAGGTTGCCCACCTCTTGTCTAGACCATTGTAAATCTGAGTTTTAACTAAGCTGAAGTTACATGACACGATGGCCATGCGGTTCCATACTGTAAAGGGTTTGCAAAAACGGAGTGGTGGGGTTAGTGCGTACAAAGTGGGGTAAACTGAGGGTGATCTCATTTCCGAATATAACAAACCAAATAAAATAAAAATTATTATGAGATTATGAAATTAGTATGGGATTTTAAGATTGTTACAATATCATTTATAGGATTGGATGTTACCTTCTTCAGTTAATTCAACCCCATTTGTTTTATCATCTTTGGAAGCTGGTATGCTCACAATCTTGTTGTTACGCTTTTTCTGTGCTTCCTTTTTGCGTGCTTGCTCGCGTTTCTTTGTATCGGATGGCATATTTTTTCCTGTTCAAAAAATATATAAAAAAATTTAGAAAGCGTACAAAATTTATTGGGACAAAACCGCACAGAAAAAAATGTATAGAAAAATATATAATAATTTTTTCTTGCTATTTATTGTATAATCTTTTCTTCTCTTTTTTCTGCATTAATCATTCTTGAACGTCAACTATTTTTTAATAGAGGAAAAACGAGGAAACGGATAATGATGACGACATAATTACAAAATGCAAAAGTTCTGCATTCTTTTATGCAGAAAAAAATCGAGGTTATGTTAAAGGACATACAATAAAAAAAATATGGTCACACTGAAACACAAAAAAAAACTTAATCAATAATTCACCAACTCACTTTTCCTTTGAAGAATTAAATCGATAATTAAATGATTGGTGGATAGATTAAACAAACTTGTTCCTTTCTAAATTATCTGCTCGAAAATGAAAAAATTAACTCTAAAATTGAACTAAATGAATTATGACCGTAACAATTCACGTGTAATAATTCAAGGAACGACAAAAAAGAGTAAAATTTAGAAATCGATTAGAAATATGGAAAAAAGTATGACATTCTCGATGAGAAATGTCAAAATAATTATAGAAAATAAAAGCTTTTATATTAACAGAATTATGCGGCAGACACACTGCTATGCTCTATTGCAAAGTAATTTGACAAGCCAAGGGAAAAGTTAAAACAATGATTTATGTAAGACGTGATACATGACAGCGAGTTTCTATTTTTCTTGCGTTGATGTGGACAGTTGATCGCCTCAAAAGTTCACACATTCTTCAATTTGGCTGTAAAATAGGAAAAAGTGGGTATTTGACTTAAGTACAAGAATTTGTGAAGCATGTCCGCAAAGTATTTCAGGGGATACTTACCCAAGCAACAATTAATGTTATTACTTTTTTAACTTTGGATATATATCTTTATAAAAAGGAAAAAATATGAATTGCGTATTATTAATTGATCCTTCAACTATACAAAATACAATCTACAACAAATTTTTTGAACTAATTATAGGTGAACACGATGATTTTTCAGACCACTGTTGAAAGTCACGGTCGGCGCGATTTCTCGGGAAGTTTTAAAGACTGTTAGGTATTTTTTTTTTAAATATTCAGAAATACATTCTCTACAGTCTGTCGAACTGTTTTTTTAATATTTTGTTTTTATTCATTTTTTATTAGCCATGAAAAATCAAAATTCTTCATAAAAATAATGTTTTATATTGAAAATGTCATAAATTACTCAATTTTTTGAAATGTAAGATTTTGGCTAGACGGACTATAAAGCCTTGACTACACCAGAGACACATTGTTCCAGAACAGTCTAGAAACATTGTTCAAAACAGTTCAGAAACAATGTATTGCATCCACATTGCGAAGTTGTTCAGATTATAAATACATTTTTTGTTCTACCTAAATTATTCTTTCTATTTCAATTAAACTTACCAGACAATAACAACACACAGTTAATTAATTTATTTAATTTTATTTTCATTAATTGATTCCCAAAAAATAATCCAAATATCAATTGACAGTAGTAGAAGTGTTGCTCAAATATTTTTGTCAAAAGCGGAGAATATCCTATTTTAATGATGTCAAAAAAGACAGAAAAGCAATTAAAATTAATTTAGTTTTAAAAGAAATGGCTTATTTATTGATCTACTGATATTTATATTAACAGATTGTTTAACTTATTTTACATTCCTATTAAATGTTGCATATTCGGAAAGTTTTGGTATATTTAATGGAAGATTTATTAATATGTAGCAACACTGAAAATCAGTGTTTCGTGTATCACAATGCGTTCAGACCAAAAACATTTGTTCAATGTTTCCCATTTTAAATGGGATACAAGAAACACAACATTTTTGTTTCGGAACTGTTTCGAATATTTTTGAACATGTTTCTGATGTTTTGCATCTGTATGTGGACTTACCTTTACGACAACATTTCTTTACATGAATTTTTTCTATTTTTTAGATCCAGCGACCTACGTGAAGCCACGTTTTTTCAACAGTGGCCTGAAGAATCATCGTTTTCACCTATAATTTATTATAAAGAATTATTTCAAATTTTATTTTCCTATAGTTTAAGGATCAATGAATAATGTGTAATAACATTTTTCTCTTATTTTTTAAAGATACATCTCCGAAAAAATAAAAACGTTCAATTTTGCTCAGCCTGGAGGTATGTACCCCCGTTAATCGACTTTAATTATGGAAATTAAATTATTTGTTTATTATTTGTTATAAATATATATAACTGGCTCGCCATTTATTTTCATTTGGAATCCCTGACATATAGCAGTATATTTATCTCCAGCCTTAAATCTAATTAACATAATGTTAGCTTAAATATTGACTTTAATTACTAATTAATGTTAATAATGAAAATTAAATGATTCATGAACGTTTTCAACAACAAATGAAATCAATGGGGCGAAGCTATCAGGGATTGGAATGAAAGTATGTTGGAAGATTATATTTGGTTTCTTATAAGACAAACGAATCCTGAAGGGATAAACAAGGAGTCGAAATTATTTATAATACACTCATGTGTCTTGCCATATGAAAATGCCTTAATAAAAATGAACATGCAATGAATCATCATCATTTTCCATGGATTTTTTTCCACGGTAGCTTGTTTTCTTCGTAAAAGTATCATCTCCACGTGAAAAATGACAAACTGTGAATATTTTGGCTTATTCGATACTTTCTCGTCGATTTAGTGAATTATCGATTTCAATTTTAAGAGCAAAAATTAACATTTCGCAACTTTTTTTTGCAATTATATTAAAACTACTGAGCTGATTTACAAAGTTAAGGAAAAGATTTTTTAGGTAATTCAATTGCCTTTAACTTGATATATTATTTAACCATGTCTATCTATTCTAGCTCGAGATATGTTCAAATATGCGGGACTACCTCTGAAAAAATTTCAAAAAATTTCAAATATTCAAATCTCGGAATTCTATCCATAAAAAATTTTTTTATTACGATTTTCATGTCTAGCAGGACAACGTCCACACGAAAAGTATAGTGGCATCTATGTCGTAAAAGTGATGGCGCATACTGTAATATTGGCTCGATTCTAATCAATTGCCGCAAACTACACCACCTTGCATGAGTAGAAGTATTTCAGTTAATGATGTAAACTTGTGAAGTCATGCTTATTCACACAGCGCTTTATTTGTTATTTTGCTTCTCCTGAAAAGTAGTGTTTTTGTTATTTAAATTTAATCTTCTAAAAAACTACACAACCTATTCACTTAATTCATTTTTGTTAGAAAGGTGGCACTACTGGCTGCCAATAGAATAAAGGGGTTTCTTAAATTTAGATTACTTTTTTACAAATTTCTTAGACAATCGGCAGATTAGTTCCTGAAAAAAATGCACCTCAATTTGCACTGAAATTGGTGTTGGGAGTGCTCCGATCAAAGTATAAAGTAAAACGGAAATTTCCCGGAATACAGCAGAAAATTTGAAAAATTAGACGACTTTTACGCGTGTCAATAAATGGCGTGTGCGGTTAGAGAAACACGCCGTACTAGGGAATACAATACCGGTGTACCGTTTACCGGTATACCGGAATACCGGTCATTTCTTGAATACCGAAATACCGTTATTTGATTTAATAAATACCGGTATATCGGTATCGGTTTTCAAAATATAAAATGCAGACGCAACTTTGATTAATTTTTAATAAATACACTTCAGGAATTAGGAACAGAATTATCTCTCAAAATGGAATCTGCGTTAAAATTTCAAATAACTCACCGCAGAACAAAACTGTCGGAAGTTCTTCAATATTTACATCACGGCTATAAAAACGTTCTTATAAGCGATGGATTTACCTTTCCAAGAATGAAAACATTTGAAATTTGCCAGGTAAATTCAACATTGGCAAACAGACGATGTGATTGATGATCGATCAGTGGAGCAGATCACATTAGTCTCAAATGTCTCAATGAAAATCATACTGTAGATGATGACATGCAACTACGTGACTTCGACACTATAAACACGATTGAAGGAGAAATGCAGAAGGCGATAGATTTGGAAGTAGGTGTCGCAGTATGAGCAACACATATAACCCTTTGCGGTATTGGTAATGTATTAAAAAAAGAGTTGGAACGTTTTGAATATGATAGTCTTGTGAATAACTTTATTTGCCGGGAAATTTTCTTTTCTTTTCTCCGGAAAATCTGGTTAGGTGAAATCAAACCTAAGGGTCAAATGAAGAAATTGTGGAACAAATTGTTCCATTAAAGTCATCCCCTGATTTTAGGGGGGTCGA
>JANTOP010002364.1:0-18310 GCA_027564815.1 Symmerus nobilis
CCCTATAAAATCAGGGGTTCAATTTTTTATTCATTTGTCTTTTTATATATTACAGTTTCTTTTCAGACCTCAAGTGGGTCACTTGAAATTATCAAATGGGTCACTCGATGACCCGCGGGTCATAGGTTGCCGACCCTTGATATAGAGTATCAACAACGCTTAGAATTACAATATAGGGGAATTATAGGGTTAGAACCTCAGAACACCAATATAAGGCTCATATAGGGTCACTATGTAGGGCTTAATGTTACTTGGGAAGTCTCTAAAAAATACCGTATATAAACGATTCACGGTACGGTAATAATCTTTTCAAAAATTACACTCCTAAAAATAGAATTTTCCGGCTCATAAATAATTTTCCGGTTTAAAAATCCATTTACTTGAAGTACAAGTACGAGCATAAATAGGATCGGTTATTAGTGGGATGTTGGGAGAGGCCAAAGAAGAAAAACTATAAAAATAAAAATCCATTTTAACAGTTAATATATTGCAGATTTATTCCCTTCTTTAAAATACTCATGATATTTAATTGATCTGGTTGGGTGGTAAGACAGAATGTAAATTTCTTTTGCTAGCAAACAAAGATCTAAGATTTATTATTAATTTAATTAATTTCAGAAACACTTCATGGGTATCCTGTATTCATACGAAATAAATGCTCCATCAGATGCACCTAAAAATAAATATGATATATTATTATGCATTATTTTCTACATATTTTCTTAGGTGCCAATTTTCAGTAAATTCGCAGAAAATTGTGTTACTTGATATTTTTTTGGAAGATTTATTTTCCAACCTTAAAGTTTATAATGAATATTAATTTATAAATAAAATCTTAAATCAGCATTTCTTATATCCATTTTAATTGTTTTATTATCTATTTTTAAATTAACATTTTGAATTATATTCACGAGACAAGAATATCAGATTAAAGATTTTGCATCATTTGCGAGGTATAATTTGTATTATTGTTATTATCATTAAGATATTTTTATGACGGCAAAAATCTAATCTGGAAAAGGTTTTTTGCCATATAGTTAAGCCAGTTGGATAATAAATTTTAAAATACATTTGAGATGAATGGATTTGATGTTTATCTTAAAAACAATGTAATTTACAAAATAAATAATAAATAAATTTATTTTTAAATAAAGAATCATATTAAATGAAGGGTTTAGTCGGAGAGCATTATTATTGTGGTGCCATAATATTGTAAATATTTAAATTTAATGTCTAATTTTTATTTTAAAATAAAATTGTTTATTTCTTTATTCAGATTTGGGTAGTTTTAATTCTTTTTGGTTTGCAATTATCATTTTGTTCCCCGCTTTTTATATTACTAAAAGTACGGTACCTGCCTCCTAACAAATATTGCACAAATTTCCAAAAAAAAAATGTCCCGATATTTGCCTCTAAGATTTAAATATGCACAACCCATGTACCCTTTCAATTCGTTAGAAAATGTTAGCTAGGAAAAAAACCTTACTCCCTTGTAAAATATTGGAAGATTCAATTTAACTCATTCATTTCAAGTCAAATTTAGTTTTGAAAAATAATTGTGAACATGGGATTTTGTCACTTCTTTTTCCAAACATATTAGGGAATTATTAGGGAGACCATAATTATGAGATGGTCTCAATTATTGGTCTCAAATTAAAGAAGAACCTTCTAGGTGCAGAAAAAAAATAATTGAATTAGTAGGACCATTTGTGAGAAATATTTATTTCGTCAGCTGAAATTACTAGAGATATTCGAGGTCGAAAAAAAAATAATAAATTAACAAATTTTTTTGGTGCAAATTTCGTTTTCAGCTAAAATCACCCTATTTTGCGATGCATCTGTAAAGATGGATGTCCCTTATTTTGAGATCTTGGTCTCGAATTAAAGAAAAAGTTCCTGGTTAATGAAATAAAATATTAAATTAACAGGTTTCTTTTTAAGAAATATTTTTTTTTCTTCAGCCATATGATGTAGGGAATAGTCTGTTTAAATTTCATCCAAATAAAATCTGCAAACACATTTCAGTGGCTTCAGGGGACATTTTGAGTAGATTTTTCCTCTTTTTTTAACGTATTTTATCAATCCGTAATTAATGTGGATCAATACTTGCACGAGTGTGTAAGAAGGCTTTTACAAGATTTTGATTACTTAATTTTTATCTTATCATTAATCACATTTTAATTAATAAAGCTTCAGGAAAATTATGATAAATACCGAAACCCATGTCTGTAATTCATTGAACTCGAAATTGAAATTTATAGTAAAAATTAATTTCGTAGTAAAATTTCGGGAGTATTAAGAATCCCTAAATATTTGCATTACATATTGCATGCCAATTTTAAATAATAACATAAGAAAATAGGAATTTTAAATTGAACTTAAGATATTAATAATCTTAAGGTTATCATTTTATTTGGCATGGCCAACCAAAAATAATCGTATCAATTCCTCGTAGAAAGATGTTATACGGTAAACAGACAGTAGTCGCCTATCTCTTATCTTTCGTCAACTTGAAAATTTTCAATTATAAACCTCTTAAATGTCGTTCTTATCAAATTGTTTATCAGGATATCTTCAATGACTGGACTAGATAAATACTTAAAATAATTTCTAATCTGTATTGAAATTTTGTATTAAATTTCGCATACCGAAAGCTAGATAATTTATTTTTTTTTTATCTTTTCCGAATACGATAATTTAAACTGTGAAAAGAAAATCCCCATATAACAATAATATTTTCAGTATCAACAAACAGTAATATCGTAATATGTAAAGTCCAAAAATACTCGGATATTCAGACAAACCATATGTAGATTATAGATATTAAAGTATAGTAATGGTTTTGTACAAATAAACAGTTTTTTTTAGATAAAAAATATAGTGCATATCATAGTGCACTATACTATCTTTACTTTCAACACCCATTGGTTTCAAATTTTAAAGGCGGATATATCCATTCTTGGGATATATGATAGATTCGGCTTTCCCACTCGCATTAGTCATTATAATATATTTTTTTCTAACTCCTTAAAATCTTAGTAAGCCAATTATCTTTTCCTTCAGATTAAATGATACGTTAATATCGGGTTTAAAGCCACTGGTTTGATTGTAATTTTAACGTAAAATGATTCCAAAAATATACCATAAATGTTTAACATTTCATTTTCAAAAATGCATTTACCCAAATAAAACATAATTTTTCTCCCGTTTAAATTACATATCTCATTATGTATTATTATAGTTTGGGTATCTTTTAAAAATATAAGAAGTAGTCTCCTCTTATCGTCATCATTAATATTAATATTATGTAATATCAATTTCGTACAAAAAATAATTTTTCCCAAAAGCTAACTCCACTAGGCGGAGCATACTGTAATTTATAAATTGAATTATACAAAACCCTATTGTAGTTAAGTTAGACTTTACCCGAATTACGGCTAGTTATAATGAATTAATATGAGTTGTCATATGAGTAATGAATTTGTAAATTTTTATTAGATAAAACATTCATATAATTTAATTGACACTAAAAAACACATGAATTGGGAACTATCCTACATATAATATGACATCCCTTAATTGCATTTTAACAGAAATTCTAAAATCTTTAATTTTCCAGTAATTAACGTCCCACCTTAACCCACACCAAAATTAAGGGGTGAAATTGTTTCCAAAACAATTGAAACAATTCCAATTTTCAGTTTTGTGAATCTAATTTAATTTTTCACTTTTCAAGGATCTTACTGGAATTGTACCAAAGTTAACTTAATTAAATCTCAGGAATTTGTTTGAAATCCTGAAATTAGTTTTTAGTTTGTCTCTTCAAGAAATCAGGAAAAAACTTTTAGCCGAATCGAGTAAATTTTCTTTGAAAAAAAATCAATTAAAAAATTTTTTATCAAAAAACGAGCAGGAAAATTTTTGAAAAATCATAATTCGCACAGAAGCGTCTCCACCAAAATGCTGAAATTAGTCGAGAGAATCGAAACCGAGAGAATTTTGTCAAAAAAAAAAATCCATTTTTAATTTTTGATCAAAAGATAATTAAATGAAATCGCGATAGATAATCATGGTTTTTTTGAAAAAATCATAACTCGCTTAAAAAATTTTAATTCCCGAAATCCTGAAACTAGTTTTTAGTTTATTTAATCAAGTATACAGGAAAAAAATTTCAACCAAATTCAGCGAATTTTAAAAATAAAATTCGATTTTTTAAATTTTTGATCACCAGAAAGAACAAGAAAATTAAATTAGTATTTTGTTGTTTTTTTAAAAAATCAAAACTCGGTCAGAAATTTTTTTTCCCCGAAATCCTGAAATTAGTTTTTAGTTTATCTAATCGAGTATTCGGGGAAAAACTTTCATTCAAATCAAATGATTTTTTTTCTCAAATTAATTTAATTTTAAAATTTTGATCAAAAAAAGAAGAGCAAGAAATTGAAATGTTATTTTAAAGAAAATCGCTGATAATTCATGATTTATTGAATTTTTCCCGATTTTTAATCAAATATCAAATTGTGATGATTTTCTTAGAATTATACTGATTTTAATAAAATTTTCGAAAGAGTTCAAATTTTATAAAAAAAAATATCCGATATTTAAAATTTTGTAAGATTTCAGTATTTCCCATTCATGAAAATTTAACTCTAATTAACTCGCTTAGAAATTTTTTTTTCCAAATTCCGAATTTTCGTAAAGAAAATTCTTTTCAAAATTTTGATCAAGGAAAAGCAAGAAAACCAAGTGTAAAAATTATTGAAGAAAATTGTCAAGCATTTCTTGTTTTTTTTTTTTTGTTAAAATCCTAAAATTAGATTTTAGTCCTCAAATTACATTCAGGAAAAAATTTGCATTAAATTTTATAATTAAGTGTTATGTTAATTACATACTAAAAGAATGCGATATAAAAAAAAGTCTCATGGCATGCATTAACTTGCCAAGAGACATAAAATCTGTAGTCAACTCGTTAGGTCCGTGACTAAGATTTTTTACTCCGGACCGATTCGTTCATTTCTTCCGATTTCTCTGAAATTTTTGTAATTTGAGCGGAATTATTTCCGCAAGGGAGACTTCTCAAACTATTATCCTTGAATTGTTCCTATTTAATTGGCTGTTTTCTGACTTTGCAAATTTTTCTTGGCTCCTCTCAGCTCTTTCTGAAGTCCAGGGAATTAAGAATCAGGAATCGGTCAGAAAATTTGGAGGTGAAATTAAATTTAAAGGTTGGAAATTCATTTAATTTTACTAACCAAATTCATTCATGTTGCATTTAAAAATCAAAGGAAGTAAGAGCGTCGGGCGTCGTTCATACGCTTTTCAGTTTTTTAAGAAGCAAAATGGGGCACGGAATAACATAAATTGCCCGAACATTCTTGTATGGAATTCGAAAATCTGATGATGCAACATTAAAGCCAAGGGTACAATGAGAAAATTGTGAAATATACTTTTCCAAAAAATTAACCCCCTGATTTTATAAGGGTTAGTATAAATATTTACAGGAAAATTTTTTCATAAAAATCGTTATAATTTTCCGAAATATTTAATATTTTCAAATTTCGAAAAGATTCAAATAGGGGATGATTTAGGTGATCTATCTATACCTTGACGAAACCCAGCTTCCAACTTATATTTTTAAAATCCAATTAAAAATAGACTGGTTCAAAAAGACCAATAAATTCGATCCATTTTGGTTCTAAGACAAATTTTTTTAAAATATTTTTTAAATCTAATGATTCCAAATTATTTCTAAGAAATTTCCGAAGACATTCTTACAAGAATTTTTTTTTCTTTTTTTGCAAAAATCGACTATTTTGAAATTTATTTATTTTATAGAATATTTCTGACAGCCTCGTCGGAAACTTAAATGTTCGGGAAATTTGATTAGATAATCGAAAATTTGGAATGGATTCAAATACGGGATAACAAGAGTGATCCACCCAAATCATAAGTTTAGGAGGTCCGCTCACAAAATATATTTTTAAAATTTGATTAAAAATCGATTTGTCAGAAAATTGATATTTTTCCGTTATCCATAAATCTTTTTGAAATAAAATTTTTATTAATAAAATTCTATCCAATTCCACTGAACCTACTATTTTGGACAACCGATCGGCTAAATTAAAAACTAATTTCAGGGAGTTTGGATAAAAAATTATTTTACTTAATTATGAGCTGGAGAAATCGGTAGGTTAAGATTCCAACTGAGATCTGATCAATTCAATCATTTTATCTTGGCTGATTTTTTTTAATTTATTTTGAATTAATTTCGAAAACAGTAAATTATTGTGAAAAGATTTTTTAAAAATTTAATCTTCAAATATTTTTGGAACGAATTTTTCTACTATTTCAATACTTTTTGAATTTTTAGCGAACGAAATAAGTAAACAACCGTTCCTCTCCTGACCCAATCTCAATTTTCTCATAATTCTCTACCCAAGCGTCATCAGCATGTGTATACAAAACCTACACATCAAAATCACTATTCAACAATGAATCGTATCATCCGCATACTCTTGAATGAAATAGTAAATAATCGTAACTTTACGTACAGTAGGGAGCAAAAAAACACATACAAATATAAATACGAATCGTCTGATGGTGGGCTAAAACCCCACCATTTGTACCCATTTCAAACGGTTCCAATTAGTAATGAATTTGACGTCGAACTGATCGGAACGGTTTTTTTTTTCGTATCACAAAACAGTGGAACCGCAGGGCCCCACAAAGAAATTGTAGGGATACCATAGCAGAATTCTGTTGGATTTTATTTGATTGAGAAGAAAGTCCTGTTTTTGGTGTGATTGGTTAAAAGATTAACAGTGTTTTCGGTTCATACAAGTGAAACATTTGGTTATAATGATTTGGAACCGAACGTAGAAAACTATGGTTTAAGCACCGGAATCATACACAAAATTTTTTTTTTTTGAGTTTATAATTTCGTTCGGATATTTTTTGGGAAGAAAATCTATTGACATAAATAAAACGAATATCGGGCAGTTAAAATTATCATAAAATAATTGCCTAACTGCCGATAGTGGTTGATTGTACGTAATATTATCGTCGTGTATCGTGTGTGGCATTTTAAGTGAAGTAAGTTGAAAAAGACTGATTTTTTTTATGTTTATTTGGTCTCCTCATTCTATTATTTATTTTCTTAATTAGGCTAACACGGAATTTTTTTGCATTTAATAAAAAGAAAAGTTGATTGATTCAAAATGTTTGATGTATTTGGATCGGTGAAAGGGCTACTGAAACTCGATTCAGTATGCATCGATAATAATATATTTCGTTTACATTATAAGGCAACGGTTGTCATATTAATAGCCTTCTCCCTGCTAGTCACATCCCGGCAATATATCGGCGATCCAATCGATTGTATCGTTGACGATATCCCGCTAAATGTAATGGATACATATTGTTGGATATACAGTACGTTCACGATACCGAACCGTTTAACCGGCGTTGCCGGTAAGGATATTGTTCAGCCAGGTGTTGCGAGCCATATTGAGGGTGAGGATGAGGTGAAATATCACAAGTACTATCAGTGGGTATGTTTTGCCCTCTTCTTCCAAGCGATACTATTTTACGTACCGAGATATTTATGGAAGACATGGGAAGGTGGTCGCATCCGAATGTTGGTGTTAGATTTAAATTGTCCGATTGTTAATGAGGATTGTAAACGGGACCGGAAAAACATTCTACGGGAATACTTCCAAAATAACTTGACACGCCACAATTTTTATGCGTATCGATTTTTTATATGCGAAGTGTTAAATTTCATTAATGTCGTCGGTCAAATATATTTTATGGATTTCTTTTTGGACGGGGAGTTCTCCACGTACGGCAGCGATGTGGTTCGCTTCACCGAAATGGAACCGGAAATGCGTGGTGATCCAATGTCACGTGTATTTCCGAAAGTCACCAAATGTACATTCCATAAATATGGTCCATCGGGCGGCGTACAGAAGTTCGATGGATTATGTGTGCTACCATTAAATATCGTTAATGAAAAAATATACGTTTTCTTATGGTTTTGGTTTATTATCCTTTCTATTCTATCAGGGATTTCATTGATTTATCGAATCTTTGTCGTAATTATGCCAAAGGTACGATTCTATTTACTACGTGCCCGTACCCGATTGTCAACACACCGAGCTGTTGAAGCAGTTGCCGAAAAATGTTTAATTGGCGATTGGTTTGTGCTATACCAGTTAAGTAAAAATATAGATCCGATGATTTATCGAGAGATTATCGAAGATTTGGGTTCATTGAAACCGATCGATTTAAATATGTCAAAACATCATGATGTTTAGATTTATTTTTTATATAAAAACCTAAAGAAACTTTAAGTAATAATTATTTACTTCCTTCAATTTTAAATTTTAAAAATTGGGTATATTTACATAGGGAATGTGAGACCGTTTCATTCAGGTAGGAATTAGAAAATTAACCTAAAGAAATCAATTGGCTTATATGTAGTCGTTGATTTTACGCATACCAACTGTTATTCCTTATATGCCAAGGTGTACGCCATCAAATTTCGTGCAACCTGGGGAAATTGATTCGTAAAATATACCAACGAATTTTTCTCTCTGAGAATTGATTTTTTTTACCGTCTTTTCTCTCTTGTTAACTGGTATGGGTTAAACAGATTTTTTGCATTTACCAACTACTGTCCGAATTTTTTTGATTGCCACTGTCCCAAAATTACCAATATTTTTTTTATTTTTGGTACAGTAAGTTCCAAAATTCATCGATCTCTTATGACTAACATCTAATTTTCCCTTATTTTAAATCATCAAATATTGATGATTAATCTATCAACGAATTAAGGTAATCAAAGTTGTTAAGATTAAGATATACCGAGCACTTGATAAACAAAGTAAATCTGATTAAAATTGGGTACTTCAAAAATATTGTTTTTTTTTTTTAAATCGAGAAAGTAAATAATTATTGTTTAATTTAAAAAGCAAGCGATTTGCTAAAGATGCAACAAAAAAACACTCAAGCATCAGAACAAAAAAAAAAAAACAAGAAAAGATAAGAATTTCTTAATTATTTATCTTACAAATTATGACATTCCGGATTGATAGATAAATATATAAGACTTTAGAATTTTAGAGTAAAAATCAATCAATTATTTTTAGCAAAGACTCAAACTAATTAATATATTAGATTATCGCCCGGAATAAATTAAAAGTCATAAATTTTAAAATAGGCGATCTAATTCTTTTAATAATAAATATATAAAATAGTTGATCATTGCCATATAATAAATAATATACATTTTTTATGTTAATCCAATAAATAGAGAATAATTTTAAACATTTTTATTTAAATCAAAAATGTCATAAAATTAAACGCATCCTGCAAAGTAAAATAAATTAACAAGAAGATTTTATATAACAAAAAGACATAAATAAGACAATATTAAATAATAAAAAAAATCTTTTATATACTTCCTCTGTCCACTGTTAATTTTTTTTTAAATTAATTAATTACGTACACTTATACAATTTTAATAAATTATAATTAATGTACAAAACGATTTATATAAGACAAGAATTTGAAGTGAATATAAGAATATTGTCTTATGGATCTGCCTTGAAGATAAAATGAACGAAATTTTTTATATATTCGAACCAAGAAAATTTATTTAAAATATTATTAATTAGAAATTTAACAAAAATCTCATATTTTGTAAATAAATAAGTATACAAATTTTCGGACCTAAAACAAAAAATATTTTATTTAATTAAGAAAAATGTTTATAAGTAGAAAACATATCGATCGATTTTCTATTTAATTTTTTATTGTTTTCGATTTAAATATCAGTATTGTTGTGTTCTACTTATGGGAAAAACAAATATCTTTTAAATATAAATTAAATGCACAATTCAATAGATTATTATTTTAAAAAGAAATATTTTATTTTAAATACTTATCACACAACAATCAATCAATATTAAATACAAATAATAAATAAATTTTAAAAGTAGAAATTTTTTTTTTAAAACCAGACAATTTATTTAAATTTTAAATTATATAATTAATTAATTATTTTTTTTTCTTATTTAGATTGTTTAATATTAAGAGTTGTGATCTAGTAATATTAAAATGTAAGACTATTTTTATAATTATTATTACAATATTTTAGGTATATCTATTTTATATTAATTAAGACTATTAATGAATTAAATAGTAATAAAACGAAATTTACGAAAATAAAATTTATTTGTTGTGTATTCTTACAATATAATTAATCCCCAAAATCCCAATCAAATACAATTTTTAAATATTTTCTCTTTAATTCGAAGAAGGTTCTTATTTTAAATTATAAAAAATTTAAAACGTTGATTCGAAGAAATAAAACATCCATAAAATAGATAATAAATCCCTCATACATGACGAGAAATTCCCATAATTATTTATGAAAATCTTTTGAGGGAGACGTTTTGAAGACAAAATCACAAGACATTATTGGGGGAATTCTACAAATTCTTTTAATTTCTCGTTTAGTTTAATTTAACAGGTTTCACCACAAATGATATTCAGTAAGCATATCTGTTAGCTTACGAAATTTAAAACGAACCATTCAATTTTATATCGTGTGTTAATTTTCATACATTATAAAATCAGGGGGTTACTTTTCTAATAAATATTGTTTTACAGCTTCCATACTGTACCCTTAGTTTTTATTTCATAAATTTGTCGGAAATTAAATTTTCCACGAGCTTGTCAAAAAAATTCTATAAAAATCGAAAGAAAAAAAGGAAACAAAGGTTTAATCTCACAATGGCAGATTTTTTCATAACATTTATTTAATAATCGATGGAATGTATTATATCGATTTTAAAATATATTTTTGCAGGGGAGCCTATAACTGTATATGGTGTTGATAGATCCGCCTAGTTATCCCCTATTTTACTTCATTTACAAACTTTAAAATTTTAAATTTCCTGGAAAAATATAAGCATTTCCCAGAAAAGTAACCATTTTCTTCATTTGCTCCTTATGTTCTAAAATCGTGGTTATTTTTTTATCTCCTCACTGTACCATCAGGTTTCATTTCACATAATCAGATTTTTCCATTCCGAAACAAATTTCTCCGATATTTCAATTATCCTCGGTCAGAAAATATCAGTGGCGTGCGGTCAATATCTCCATAATATGTGCAGAGTTTTATATTTTCCTGGGTCGGAAAAAAAATGTGAAAACGCAGAAAGTTGCTTTAACAGTTAGGTAAAAATACAAAAATTAAATATTTCGAAAATGTTGAAATTTACATATAAAAGAAATATCAGAAATTATTTTCTTTAGATTCAAAAGAATTAATTGACGCAGGGCGCTTGTAAATTAGTTGGGATAAAATACAAAAATATCAAAACTAATTTTTTCGCAAAAAAACTCCGCAAAAACTGAAAAGCTCCCAGAAAGGTCTATTTTCCGAACCTTTTTATTTTTACGTTTAAAAATCTATTTTCTATACAGATAACGATCCCTAAACCAAATTTGAAATATTCCGAAAAGAGCCCAACAAATCTCGAAAGCCCTATGAAAGCTTAAAATTAAAATGTATATTTATAAAATTTGGAATCAAATTTTTATCCGATTCATTAAATTTAAATTAAATATGGAATTTTCGCAGAAAGCTTACCCAAACTATTAAAAGCTTTACGATAGCTCTAAGTTATGAAGTTAATTTTTACATTTAAAAATCTATTATTTTTTATACAAATAACGATCCGTTAACAAGACTTTAAAATTTTCCCTAAAAAGCTCAAAAAATATCGAAAACTCATAGAAAGTTTAAAATTAAAATCTCATTTTATATAATTTAGATTCTAGTTTTTATTTGATTCATTAAATTTAGATAAAATATGAAATTCGTTAAAAATTTCATCTTTTAGTTTAGAGCTTAAAGTTTAGATCTTCAACGCAACTTTTTGCGTTTTAGAATCTATTTTCTATCCAGATATCGGTGCTTTCACGAAATTTTAATTTTTTCCCAAAAAATATGTTTGAAAAATTTCGAAAACTCATTGAAAGCAGATTTTTATACAAAATTTCTGGTCGAAAGCTTAATTTTTCAAGAAAGGCCAAAAATAATTTGCATTCAATTCATTTCATTGAAGCTTCGGAAAAAGTTTTAAATTTTCCCCAAAACTTTTAACTTTAAAGCTTAAATGAATAAAGTAATATTATATTTTAATTAAAAGCTTTGGATAATCTTGATGATTATTGGCAAAATTATTAAAAAAAATAATTTCAGTTAGCCGTGCTCTGCGCCTACTGCGCATCAGACTGCACGCCACTGGAAAATATCTACAAAATCAAAAATTGAAGTCGATTTGTCTTGCTAAAAAAAATCTCAAAGCGATTGACTTTTCAAAAAATTTATTTAGCAAAATCTCGTCTATAATAATTATAGAAATAATTTGGCTTCATTCGATTAGACAAATCTTTAAAGAAAATTTAGGGAAAGAACATTAGCAAAAAATTGCAGTACAACTTTAAGTTAATCGATGCCCTTGTATCATAATTTCAAAGGAAAGTCGAAAAAATACAAGATGCTATATCTTCTTTTAAGTAGGTATCTAGTTTGCATCTTTTTTACTTCTAGAGTTTTTCCGGGAAAAATCATTTTCCATTTTTAAATTCATTACAAAATAACATTGGCCACAAAATCATGTTGATGACTATTCATCATTTTCATGGTTTACTTCGTTGAATTTATATATAAAAAATAGCTTAAATAAGAAATTAGGGACTCAGATTAAGGATTTTCATCCAAATATATGATTCCCTAAAAATTTTCCAATTTTTATCAGAAGATGTTCTGATTGTTTTGATTCTGATTAGCAATGTAAGCTAGAAACAAATTTAATGGTTTTGAGAAAAAAAATTTTTTGAGGCAGTTGTGAGGTTTGGAAAAATTGATTGTGTTCTACCGTTCTTAATAGTGTACCTCATAAAATCAGGATGATAATTTATTTAAAAAAATTGTTTCCATACTTTCATCATTATAAAATTATATTTTATTTTGCATTACCAGATTTTCCCCATCCGTAACAAAAATTTCGGGAAATTTTGATTTTCCGGAAACTGTCAGGAAAATATCCCATTAAAAAAAACCGAATTTATATTATAACATTTCATACAATTTGATGTTTGACGGCATTTTAAAAACATATGTTGTGAGGGGACCCCCCTGACGTTATGTCATAGATAAATCACCGAAGTTATGTCCTAATTGAATACAATTCGACATTTTTTTAATATTTAATTCTCCGAGAAATCATAAGCATTTCCCTGAGGATTAACCATTTCTTCGATATATTTCTGTATTTCACCCTATAAATTCAGGGAGGGAATTTCTTGAAAAATTTTATTTTATAATATTCGATCTGAATGTATTAAGTTTAATTCGAATTAACCAATTTTCCGATTCCATAACAGAATTTTCTGGAAATTCTATCTCATGTTAATTCGATAACGGATCAATACGAATAGATTATTCTTTACCCAACATTACTGCAAAATTTTTAAACGTCTGCAGCTTCGCTTCAATTAATATTTATGCAGATTGATAATCATGATATTATACGATCAATTTTCCAAACCGGAAAAATAATCGTTAGGTTATTCGAATTTAGATGGAATTCTATAGATAAAGGTCTTTAAAATAGTTTCTAAAACGAATATTCGTCCTTATGATATATCTAGATAGCCTAATTATGATATGATTGATAAAGGCTAAGACCAAGACTAAGATTTCTTTAGAATTGCAGAAAGAAAGAGGTCAAGTTCCATTATTCATCGAATGGGAAATATCTAGCGAAATTCACTTTGGGCCATTCTTATTCAATAAAGCTATGCCAAACTCAATACAAGAAAATGAGTATCGATTTTAAAATTCGAACAATAGAATTTTGAATAAAAATTATTTATACTTAAAATAAATTAGTTGTATTGGCGAAAAAATTCTTTTGAATAGAATACCGAACGCCCAGCCACAATCAGAAAGAAAATGCATCTTAAACCGTGCAACTAATAAAGTGCATAACCATTTACATAATAAAATTCATTATAAATGGGTTTTCATGTAGTAATTTTTATGGGTATTTTTCATTAAACATGGTATATTGATATGGATACCCATATGGATAATGATGATCTGAACCTGGGTGCATGTGGAAGATTGGTTTTATGTTATGGTAATGGATGCGCTGGGATACGCGTACCCACTATACAACAAAAAAAAATCCATCTTCCAGACATGTTTTATGATCTGGTTTTTCACCATAAAACATCGATAATTTTTTTTTTATTATTTATTTTAGAATGAAGGTATTTTTATTATTAAGCGGCGTTCAATATAATATTTTTCTCAATCGGGTTTTCTTTGTTTAAAAATTTTTTTTCTCCCATCTTCGTACCTTTTAAATTAAAGAGATGTTTAAGAAGATGTGCCCTTTTTCTTTATGCAGCGTTTTTCTTGGATAATTATTCTTATTATTTTTTACTCGTTGAAGATATATTTATCTTGCGTTTATTGCATTTTTTTTTTTTTGGTACAAAAATCCATCTTATCTTATTAACTGAGAGATGTTGAACATTATATGTGAAAGGTGTTTTTTAGTTTTATTAAAAACAAGAGATCCTGTTCGTATATACCCAACATAAAATATTCAACAAAGAAAATTTCCCCAGACCAACCATACCAGTAGCCTTTTCTTCGATTTGGTCTGGTTTCGGGACCAAAAAAAAACCTATCAAATTAAGTTGGAAAATAAAATGAGACATTAATTGACATGAATAATTATAATGAAAACACTTCATTGGATGTGTCACAAATAATTCACGGCCATAATATTTTCTTTTCTGAAAGAATTGTAACAGGAAATCTGATTAAATCAAAGAAATTTAATTTGATTGACCAATTAATTTTATTCAATTCATAGAATATTTAATAATGGTCAATCTTACCGATCAGTGATTGGTGTTATGTGTTGGTTGATTTAATAGAAAAGAAATATTAGAAACGAGAATTTTATGCCTGAAGGGACTTTGATATGGAATTAATATGAAAAAGAGGATGTAGGTTTTTTTCTCTGTGGCATAGGTAGCACATTTTCTTTTTCATGCATTTTATTTAATTTGCATAAATTTCAATATTAGATTGAAATATTGTGATACGTACACTTACGTATTCTTATAATGGGATTATTAACATTTGAAATAGGAAATGGCTTGAAGATAGATTTTACTATATGACAGTCCCTTTCCCATTTATAACATCATATACAAATGGGATTTATTCCATTAGTACATACTATTCAGATACTTCCTTAGTCCTAATGATCACTATTCTGTAAAACGTTCGTAAAATGTGAAAATATCGATCATTCCTGACTGTTTTTGACTATTTTGAGCTTATTTTTCTTGGATTTCGTATGCTCTTCCCTATTTATTTTTCCTAGCTAGGCAATTGTCCCAAGACCCAATTTCATGACTTTTCGTAACCTTCTCTGAGTTTTTCAGACGTTAGTCGACTTATTAGACTTTACTAACTGTACCAGTCTTTTTATAAATTTTATTTAAATTTACACGAATACAAATTTAAATATATTTCGATTTTTATCTAAAAATCTTAGATTTGATATCAATTTTGATTTGGTTTGGGGACCGCTCTATACAATATAAGAGTTTTCCAAAATTTTCTTCGGGATGGGAAAAATTTAATTACCCAAAATTAAACAAATATATTTTTAAAAAGTTAAAATAAAATTTTCTTCGAATTTAAGTGGAGATTTAACGTAGTTAATAAACCGTACATTTTGAAAACAAATTCATGATTTTCCGGAAAAATTTTAATTTTCAAAATTTCATTTAGAATTTGTTTAGCGAATGACTAACTTGAGCTAATAAACCTTAAGGGGTTATCTAGGATGTTGTATTTTTAAAACTACGTCAAACCTCTAGTGTTTAAGAAAGGTAATCATATAGAGGGTTCTTCTCGATCAAATAAGAATTTTTTAACATCACCGTTCTGAATAAATATTGAATTTTCCCAATATTTTCTTGGAAATGGGGAACATTTAACTACGAAAATTGTTTTTGAATAAATATTGAGCAAATTTATTTCTCGAAATTTGTAAAAAATCATCCCTCGAATTTTGGTGGAGGTTAAAGTGGGACATAATTATTAAATTGTAAGTTTTCAATATAAATTTCATAAATTTCTGGATCGTTTGAAATTTTAAAATTAAAGTTAGAATTTATTTAGCCGATGACCTAGATACTAATTTCGAGAATTTTTTCTATCAACTAAGAAGTTTTTTAATTAGACATGTCGTTTATTTTAACGGTCTATGGGATTTTTTCGAGCTCTTTTCAACCGCAAAAATCAATAAATCTGATCCTTAAGTCAATCCATTTTGATCAATAACATGCGAAATGGACATGTTCCGTCGTCAGAAAATTGAATTCCGTCGTCGAATTCTGAATTTAGATCGAAAACTCAGAAAAAATCAATTGGAAATGAGATACCATGGGAACAAAGTCCTCTATCTCAGGATAGCCTGATTCGATCTGATTGATTTTTATTTTCAAAGAAAGAAGATTGTGTTAGATTGCAGACAGAAAGAGGTAAATTCAAATAATATTTAATTAGCTTTATCGAATTTTTTATTTTATTTTTTATCTATTACAGGAATTGTTCGATATATCAGTTTTAAAATATGAGGATAGCTACAGAAGGGGATTAAGTTTAAGGGGTTGTAATGTAATAAAACCAATATTTATTATTAATATAATTAATAAATTGTCTTTATTTTAATACGGAAATGTGTTGATCATAATTGACATTAAATATTTTTAATTAGAAGCGAACGTACCAATTATTTTTCTTCATTGATTTCTGGTTTGTGAGACCAATAATCGTTGGTATCTTTAAGGTGATATGTCTGATACCTATTTATTTTTATTAGTAAGGATTCACTTTTACTCAATTCTCCAATAAAAAGATAATTTAAAATCATTTGAATTAAAATTAGAAGAAACAAAATAAAACCGATTTCATGTGTAAAAGAGAAGAAAAAATAATAACTTATCTCAAGATATCATACTACAAAGTATATGATGTCTACCAATAGGCCTATAACATACCTACAAATCTTTGCGTAAGATAGGTAGCCTAATAGACGTAAACCAAAAGAAACAGAGTTAGTATATATTCTTGATATCTTTGATATTTTAAAATATTTTTTTTTTATTTTTTTAAATATTCTTTTAAACAGAAAATTGTTAATACGAAAATAATGATACCAAACTATAGGTTTTTTTTATTGTTTATGTATATTATGTTAAGGTGTCAGTAATGTATATTTCTTTGGCAATAAAATATCTTACGTTGAGAATTAAATGGATGGGAATAAGATATATAGAGATTTTATGCCGAAAATATTACATTGTCGGATGTTTGATGGATTACCTTTAAGGCCTGAGGCATCATATTTTACTTGATTATTTTTTATTGTATGTATTTGAATTTAAAACTATTTATCATTTACTTAATTAATGGAACAATATGATAAATTATGACGGTATGGGAGTGGATAAATGGTATCTAATTTGATGTTTGATTTTTATTTTTAGAGAATTAACATGTTAATCCGATTCGGATTCAATCTTGACTTAAGTATTCTACTTCTTATTATTTGCACCAATTTATTGTTTAATTGGAAGATAATTAATAGGCTGTCCGATATTAAATGAAATCTACCCTAATTGATAGTATACATATATATAATTAATTCTAATTATTTATAACAAGAGATCGATTGCCAGTAGATTAATTTCCGATAAATCAATTCTTAGAATATCTGTTCTTTCAATGAATATTTGGAATTTTTATGTAAAAATATTGATTGTTGGTATAATTTATCATATATTTCTCTCCATTTAAATATATAAAAAATTTCCTTAAACTCAATTGAGCAACGGAATTTGAGCAGTTTTATTTTAAAATTTTCTAACATCGATATTGGTAGTTTTTTTTTTTTGGCGCTTAGTAACAACATCCTAAGACCTTTAAAAATGATATTCTTTTTTATCAAAAAGAAGTTCTTATCGGAAATTAATACCGCCGCCATCTCCTGAAACCAGTGAGATATATGTATGTAAAGTATAAGCTGACCATCAGGCCCGCAGCTTCTATAGGAGCGAGGTTATTCACCGCACACGGGCGCCTCTCTAAAGGGGCGCCATGCCATTACGAGTATTTTAAATTAAAATTTATAAATCAAAC
>JANTOP010002375.1:0-18310 GCA_027564815.1 Symmerus nobilis
GAGAGAATACATTTTATAAGATTATTACTTTTAATTTGTAAATTTCAATTTTAATTTATAATAAAAGTCGATCTATAATGTAGGACACTGTATGTAAAGAAAAAGACTATGTATATGTATGCGGTAATATTTTGTAATCAAATTACAATTTATTTGAAGTAATGTTTTTACAAAGAAAAGCTGTTGTAAATAATAATGTCCGTTAAGAAAATTTTATATGGTAAAATGAGTTTCTATAGTAATTAACCTAATTTTGATAAATTTTTAATTGTTTTTCATTGTTATAGCAGGAAATAATAATAATAAAATCAAAAGGAATCAATTAAACGGTCAATAATAAATTTTCTTCGACCGGAAAAAAATGTAAAAACGCATAAAGTTACTTTGACAGTTAGGTAAAAGTACAAAAATTATATATTTCGAAAAAATTTAAATTTATCTAAGAAAAATCAAAAATTTGTAAAGGCTCGCACCGAGAAATTTGAATATCGAACATCGCGGTCATTTCACCCGGAATTCCCGATAATTTTCTTTGGATCGAAACAATTCTAATTATGCAGAAAGTTTATAAATTAGATTGGGAAATATACAAAAATATCAAAGTTAAACTCTGTAGTACGTAGTTCGTACAAAAGCTCTGCAAAAACTTAAAAGCTCCCAGAAAGCTTTATTTTCCGGACCAAATTATTAACGTTTTAGAATCTACTTTCTATCCGAATAACGTTTCTTTGACGAAATTTCATATTTTCCCAAAAAAAAGCTAGGAAAATCTCGAAAGCTCATTGAAAGCTTAAAATTATCCGATTCATTAAATGTAAATGAAATAAGGAATTTTCGCAGAAAGCTTGTCGCGCAAGGAAAGCTCTTACTTTCGAACTTAATTTTTTACGTGCAAAAATCTATTTTCTATCCAAATAACGGCCCTTTAACAAAATTTAAACGTTGTCCTAAAATAAAGCTTAAAAAATCTCAAATGCTCATTAAAGCTTAAATTTATAATATGATTATATAATAAGAAATCTAATTTTTATTCGGCTCATTCAATAAAGTTTTCTCATCCCATAGTAAAATCAACGAAATCTTTAAATTTCGAATTTATGTTCTTACGTTTTAAAATCTATGTTCTATCCAAATATCGGTTCTTTCACGATAGTTCAAACTTTCCTCAAGGAAAAATGCTTCAAAAATATCGAAAACTCAGGGAAGAATAATATTTATGCAAAATTTCAGCCCCATAGATGAATTTTTCAAGAAAGGGCGAACAAGGATTATGAATGCCTTCATGATAATTTACCTTCAATTCAATTCAATCCATTAAAGCTTTCATGGAGATTTTAATTTTATCATATTATGATCACTGATCAACAGAAATAAAAAATTGTCAACAAATTACGAATTACTCAATATTAAATATTATTCATCTAAATAGAAAAATTTCACACGTTGAAGAATTGCAAATTACAGCTGTGCAAGCCAACTGCAAAACAATTTCGAGAAATTTTATTCCGTTTATTAATTATAAGAATTATTATATAAAGAAATGATTATGGCAATATTATTCATATAAGTTAGTACAATTAGAATTACACAGAATAACTATACAATGACCATAGATCGACAATATAATCATTATATATCACAGATTTTATTTGAATTTTAATTTAATAAATAAAATTATATTTTAATGTATTTAATTCATAATTTATTAAAATTATCTATAAATTAATAATTCATTTTCTTGTATCTGCCTCTAAGTAATCATTCATTTATTATGTTGCCTGTAACGAATTCCAGAAATACAAGTAGGTATATTAGCCATATCATTAATTATTGTTAAATTGAATCAGATAAGTTTCGGTAATTACAATAAATATTATTAGACAATCGGGTCAAAACTTAGAAAAAAATAATATTAATAAATGACTGATCGAATTTAAGTGTATTAACGGATAAGATGGGAGATTGATTAATGTGTCGAATGAATTTAAATTATATTATTATTTAAATAACCATATCTGATTTTACGTGAAAGTAAGCATTTTTTCATGGTCAAGAAAAAATTATGAATTAAAGTGTGAGTACATTGTATATAAGTACTGTGTACACTGTACTGTACAGAGTGTTTTTTTTTTTTTTGGATTACACCTGATCCTAATTTTAACTCATTAATACCCATCAAGTTGTAGCTTATTCTTTAATTTTACAGTTATTTGTAGGATAGTCTAAATTAGATGTGATGGTTGTTTTAAGAACTGTATAGCAAACTGAATGAAAATACTCCAAAACCGATAAAGAAACAATTAGGTATTCTAAGAACATTTATGAAACTTGTTTCAACTGTGATAAATATTTGCAAGTCTTCAATATTGCTAATTAGCAATTAGTATGCCTTTTGGCAATGCGCATTTCGAATTTAGTTTTCGAATGTAAAGTAATACTTAGTATAATTTTTCTTTTAAAATTAAAATTGGCTTGAAATTTCGTTTCCTAAAATATGGTTTGGGCAATTATTGTAACGTAACTCCTCATCATTTATATTTCTAATTATACATTAGAATATATATTCTGAATATTTAAATTAAATACATTATAAACTGGGAGTATGATAAATATAGCAGGGAGGTGATAGCATTTTAAAAATCCTGAAAAACAAATAATAACACCGTGTAAATATGGGATGCTTTTTGGAGTGGTAAATACTCAGAAATTAAATTCGTACTTCATTTGAAACAGTCACATATCGAGGGGTATATAAATAATATTTTGATTATTCAAGTATACGCTATATTTTAGGAGATTTTGCTGATGGATTTTCCAGATCATTCCTTCAGAATTTTCCAAGAATTCAAAGGTCTTTCAAAGAATAGTTTGTAAAATTATTATTTTCAATTAATTTCCGTCTAAGAATTGAATATAAAATTATATAATAAATCTCTCTAATCCATATACGAACTTTCTGCGATTTAATTTATTGTCGACAAACATCATTCAAGGTTCCGATGTAATATTTAATTGTAATATTACATGTTTCGATTCATACATAAATTTACACGTTTCATTTCTGATTATGTCATATAATTATGCCGAAAAATTACAACTTCAGTGACCGAAATTAATATTAAAAAAATACATCGTATTGCAGTAAATAACATATGATATAAAGCCGACTATACATGAAGAACATGTTTTTCTATCTATATATTTTTATATGTAATAGATATATCAACATATCTAACAACAAGTAGTCCAATTCGATGTATGATATTTATTATCATAATATAAAATTATCTACGATCAAATTTCATGTACATATAGGATGGACATTTACCATTTCATAATATTTTCAAGAATTTTCACCGTTTAGTGATATTTTTTTCATATCGTGTATTAACCAAACTATCAATATTGCAAAATCATTGGAATTAAATTAAATGTTCAAAATGTACGGAAACTTTGACGAAAAAATATGAAAGTACCTACTTAGACTACTTGTCGCTAGATATGACGGCATAATATTTGAATTATTTATAATATTAGCCTGGGTAATGTAATTTTGACCGATTTATTATAATTATTCAGAGATGAATGCAGTGTAACGTGTTTGGTTTTTTTGTCTCATTTTCCACCAAATAGATTTCGTAATTCAGAAGATTGAGATGGTTATGAAAAAATTGTCAAGTGGACAATAAAAAGTCTATTGTAACAAAAAAAAATTGATTATTTTGTTTAGTATAAAAAATTGAATTTAGTAGATTGGTTTCTGTATAAAATATTTTTTATTAATATTATCTATATTAGTAAGTTTACTATTAGATCATAATCTAATCAATCAAAATTTTATATCTTTAATAGAAGCCGCATAATGTGCAAACACTGCAAACATCTACAAAAGATTTAGACGAGAAACCTTTTCTTTTGATTTTAAAATAGAATATTTATATTCTATTAAAAGTAGAATTTTGCTTGGATTTAAGAATATTTTAAAATTCCAAAATACCTATATTGATTCTAAATAATGTTTACCTCTAAATGTTTTATCTTTTATTTCATTTAATATTTTTCAATCCAAACAATATTAGGTATATACTTCGTATATGGGATCATAAGGAATGATTGATTTTGTAAATAATTTACTTAGCACTATAAATGTTTTGTTTTCGGTACCAAAAACAACTCATCTAACTGAAATTAAATTATTACATAAGAGCTATATTTCGGAACAGGTCTCTCGGAAAATTACATTTATCGAGTAGCAATAGTTGACACTCGGTCCTCGGTTATATCAAATAATATTGAATTTACTATTAAAAATAATATTGTAAATATTTAGTATTTGTTCATTTAATGCTAATATTTGTCAGAAAATTAAATTCTATTATTATATTGGTATTTAAATTGGATATTTTTTTAAAATTCACGTTAAATTCTTTATGGGAAATTGAATTCTTAATTCTTTAAATTTTATCATTAACAATACGATTCGGTGCACGTTCCCCAAGTTTTATTTTATTTGTTTGTTTATATAATTACATAAATAGATTATTTTATAGTTTAAAAATTTATATAAGAAATTCTATTCGTGTATTGGTATAAATATTAATGTATTTACATAATTCTTTGAAGAGTAATTATCTTAATATATTTTGAAATATATGTCTGTTCATATCTTTGCCCGTAAATAAGCCTTGTCTAATTTAATTTGGAATTAAATTCATGATGCCGGTTTACTTGAGTAGTATAATTAGGAAAAATTCGGCTTATTCCGAAAATGATCAATATTAGTTTAATTGAATATTCAAGTTCCATCCATCGCAAATATTGCCGAAACTTACATTTAATATTTTAAGAAAATCCTTGCTGTCTCTATGATTACGCCGGGTATTATTTGCTAGTTACTTGAAAGGAGTGTGTGTAAGCGATCACCATTATGTAAATATATTCATTCATTCCATTTAAAATTTTCACGGGCAATTTGGGGTCGTTTGCTAATTACAAAATACGTGAATTATTTTGTAATTAGGAAATCTTATGTTTACAAAATGAATTATAATTATGTCTTTTTCCAACATTAAATATAATTACAATTACGGTAGTTATCAAATAATTCATATTTGATTATCATCTTATTTGTAGATGGCATACGCGAACGTTAGCTAGAGAACGTTAACTTATAATTCTTAATTTAACATAACATTACAATAGTTAACGAAATATTGTCATCGAAGTCGCCTTAAGGACGGTTAAAATATCGTTAGCACGTTTTTTTATATTTATTTAAATGTAATTAATCATGCAGGAAAGTATTTCTTATATAACTTATATAAGATTATCTTATGCTTCGCAGGCAAATAATGATTATTAAGTGTTATAACTTAAATGTTATTATTTAAAAAAAGTATCTTATGTATTTATATCTAAAAATTTGTATATAATATCAGCATCCCCAAGCCTAGAAAGTTGAGAAGTTATCATCTGAAAGTTAATCTGACTTAACAAAACAAAGTCATTTAAAACTGCGATTAAAATGGTATTTCAAAGATGTCTGTGACATGCCTAGAACTATAATAATGTTTTTATATAATTATTCTATAAATTTCGCAAGGTTAAATTGTGATTTATATAAGCTAATAACAGTTGCATCCAATTATTGAAAACATGTGTAATGTAAAACATCTAAGGAATGTATATTTTAAAAAATGTTCATAATAATTATTAAAGTAATAAAATATCATGTTAATGCATCAGTAAGAAAAATACTAAGAAATATTTGAATTTACATATCTATATACCATATATACCTATTTGGCAAGAAAATAATAATTATAGAACCGTTTATTATAAAAATGTTATAACTCCAATTAACTTCGAGGCAGCAATTTTACACCACAGCAGATTATTCGTAAAATTTTTGCAAAAGTTTTGACCTTAAGAATAAATAGATAATAAATTTTTAATTTGTATATAATTATTGATATTTCTTACAGTTTGGTGTATATACTTTATACCGTCACCATTTTCCAAATTCTATCGTTTCTATGCATTTACTACATCTACCCCATAAAATAATTTAGAAATACCACTCTCCTTTTTTAGAAATTTTCATGAACTGGACTTACAACATTTTTTAAATAAACCAATCAAATAAATCAATATTTATAAGGAATTTAAATTTCTAGATTTTAAATTATTCGGAATGCATGTACTTTTTATATTGAAGTTTTATTCTAATTCTATTGTTTCATTATCGTTAATTGAATATGACTAAATTAATTATCTCGATTAAATTCGAAATGCCTTTTTAAAAAGAACCTATAACTATGTTTATTACACCTATTAGTTAAATTATGTAAAATTCTTCAATTCTTCTTCATTAATTCAAAATCTCTGCTATATTATTCAATTTATTATATATACATTTAAATAATTATATTAATTGCATTTAGTGATTATTTCCTTAGATTTAAATAAGAGTGCTTATTAAAGTTATAGTTAAATGATATTAATATTATAGTTTAGGGATTTTGCTATTACAAATCATTTCAACATTGAATTATTCAGTTCTAGCATTGATTTTTAATGATTATCTTAATGCAAATTAATATTAGAAAAAGTTAATAAATTAATTATCAATTAAATTACTAAGTGACTTTAATTAGATCTAAATAATTATACATTATGCAATCATTTTTAATAAAATGATTATTATTTAAAATAAATAATGGCGGGAATTTCATTTTTAAATCCCAAATTATTACCATTTGTTCTGTGTAGAAATAGTAAAAGTCCTCCAAGAGTCCTCTTCGTATTCCGTTATTTTCGAGAAAACAGGAAAATTATATGAAAATCCGAAAATTTAAATAATATTGGACTTTAATTAACACTCCGATATTTACTAAGAAAAAAAAATACTTGAAGAAACACTTCATGAAAATCGCAAAATATCATGGAAATCAAAAATTTATTAAAGATTCGATCATTTTTTAAAAAGCAGAAAAAGGAATGAAAATAAGGATAAATGGACAAATGAATGAAAAAATTTAATATTTGAAAATTTCGATAGGCGGAAACTCGGGGAATTTATGAACATCGTAAAATGAGGGGTACCTCTTTCAATATAAATATTTTAATTCTCCTAGAAAATTGACGACAGAAACGGTCACATTTTCTCAAGTTTTTTCGAAAAAAGCTTTTTCAATATTATTTTAAGTGAATTATAGCAAATCATTTCTAAACAATTAACGGAGAGATTTTATTAATAAAGTTTTTAAAGCCTACGCTAGAATCAGAAAATCTAATCGAAAAGTTTTAATAAAAAACGGCTCTTAGTTTTGTATTGTCAAAATTTAAGTTTGATAATTTGATTTCCACATATTCCCAGTTGAAGGGGCCCGTAATCGAGGCTTGCAGTAGGTTCGTTATTTGCAGATTTTCTAGCTTCTAAATTTTTTAGACTTTTAAGTTAATCTCATTTCATCATAGTCTCAATGCATCATCATGAGAACAAAACGCGAAAAATCTTGCAATTTAAAAACATTTTATCATTCAATTTCTTGTAAAATGTTTTAATACATAAATTATTTTCTTTGTCAGAATTCTTCTATTAAAAATATTTGATCTGGTTGGAGGGCCAAAAAGTATATGACTTATTACCCTAACTCACTACTATCCATAGTCCGCACTCACAGATCATTTGGAAATTGGCCACTAAAAAGTCTAAATAAATTGTGGAGCGAAAGCTAAGTAATTTCTTAACTCCGACATTACTTGACACTGCATTAGAAGCTTTTAAATTTTTATAAAAATTTACCTAATATCTGTTTAATGTAAAAATAAATATTTAATGGAAATTTTCCAATATCTATCTATTATATTCTATATATGCACTTTCCATGAAATCCTCAAGGGACGTGAACATAATTTTCCGAAATTAAATTATTTCCGGATTTTAATACATTTTGGATTTTAAGAAATTTTTAGATTTTCCGATGAAAAATAAAATTAATAAATAAATGAATCTTTCCGATTTTCTCGGATTTTACCCCTAATTTTCCAACTCAGCATAGTAATGATGTTTTAGGCTAATATGAGGTTGTGGATAATATTGATTGATTCTAGTCGCGCGAACAATCTTTATGTAATAGTTAAAGGTATAGAATTCGTATAAAGAATTTCTATAAAATAAATTAGAAATCTTTTGATTGAATAAACCGGTTCGGTTCATCAAGTTCAAAGAATTCTATATAAATAAATAATACACACTAAGCTGTAAAAATTGAATCTATATTTTAAATTCAAAATTACAAAATACTGTATTGAATGAATCACGATTGTTTTCCTTTTTAAACGTTACAAGAAATTGCAGCAAGTAATAGCCATCCGCGGTAATCAATGTTGTAATTTATTTGAATACCCAGTTACATATTAATTTGTTTGCCAGTTAAGACAAAATAATTTAATCGTATATTTGAATTATCATTCACTCACACAAATATATAGAATGTATTTACCTGATTTTGTAAGATTTTATGCACCGACACTAAACAATTAAAAAATTATTAAAAATTAACAATAAAAAATCGATTATTGAACCAATGATATTGATTATTGAATCAACATTTTTCCTACCTAATTTTTACTCGTTTATAATTCCTCCGAAGTGTATATAATAATATAATATAAGTCTTAAAATTGTTGTACCATAATTCATTAACCTACTTTTTGTACGTCTCAACGATAATTTTTTATTTAAAGAAAGCACACTTACAATATCCATATTATCTATTTCAATATTGCAGCATACCGCTCTTAACGAGAAGGCATAAATGTCATTGTATACATTACACCTTCCACCTCAAATGACAAAGTGTCTATTCATTTATACGAACGGGAAGCCCAATTTGCTTATTTCTTCTTCTTTCTCGTTTCTGCTGACGGGGACAAATTTAAATTGAATGGAGTCTACCAATGAAGAGGAAAAGTGCACCAAAGACGATTTTAAGCAAGCTGCACAAAATCACATTAATCAAATATATAGATGCGAGTTGATAACCCAAGTTGAAAACTAATTTGAGAATATATATAAAATTATTTCGGCACATCCTGTATACTCTTATATTGTACACATAATACAGAATTGTATAATAAACTCTATATAAAATATGTTCATACATATATACATTTAAAGAAATGTTAACAATATTATTACATAATTCTTTTGGGTAATATTATTTAATAGACCGTCATCTCAAGAGAGTGTTTCTTGAATGAAATTGAAATTTATTATTTATTTTTAGTATAATAAATGGCCGTATATTTAATTTGTATAGCTCAATAAATCAGTAATTTTGTATATTGAATTTATTATTGATTAATATTTATATTTAATTATTTTAGGAAATTATTACTTAAAATAAGGAGAATGATTATTTTTAATCAAATACGAATTTGTAACTATTCTTCTGGTGCCCAAAATATTTCTTGGGTAACTGGATTTTAAGATGCAGATTATAGTAACGAAAAGAATATAAGAAGTGTATATTGACTAACGACTACCCTCTATTTATTAGAAAATTAAAACTGTAAGTTACAAATTGCAACAAACGCTTACAAACCTCATTGCTCATTGCACAACATTCACTTAAATATCGCTCTTAGACAATAATTATTTATTTCATTTAGAAATTTTTCCAAATTGAATCAGAATTATTAATTACCTCATATATATCGGATTAACACTATCGCAAGCACTCAAGTTAGCTTGAAATGTACATGAAGCCAACATATACATACATACAAAATATACCTCAAACAATTTATTACCTACTCATTATATTTGCCATCATTATGTTAATTACTAATTAATCGCTCCAAGTATAATTACAGAATTAAATGACATTTATTAATAAGCAATGTTTATAAGTTAATAAGTTTATTATCTAAATAGAATAATTAGATTGTTAGCCACTGGAGAAATGTCTTTAATTAATTATTGATATTTAATTCTATATAGTTAATATTCAAGGTTGGGATTACATTAGATACGTATACTTGAAATTTTTTTGTATTAACGTTTGGAATTATTTAATCAGATTATCCTTCAATTGATCAGAAGGCCGTACACGTGATACTCGGATTTTAGTATAAAGATGCATAAATCGATTCATTTACATAACTATCCTAGTAATGCAAACAATCTCAATAAAAAGAAACAAAAACTATTTCTATTCCTTAATAAGTATGTTCTAAAATTTAGATAGATCATTTGATCAAAGTTAAGGTGATAATTTTAGTCAATATTAACGCTCGCCTTCATTTTTTATTTTATTTAACTCTTAAATAATCCTATTGCAATCTATAACTATACGAGTATTAAAATAAAAACAGCGAACGTCAACGAACTTCAAGGTCTCTTACCTTTTGGAATGGGAAATTTTTTTTCATGAATCATTTATTTTCATTAAATATATGGACCACCGATAGAGATCACCTATTTATCCAATTTTATTAATAACTAACTACATGTACATTATACGATATAAGACTATTTATATCAGTGGCGTGCGGTCAATATCTCCATAAGGTGTGTTGAATTTAATTTGTTTCTTATTGTTTTTTATTTTATTTGTTTGTAGAATTTTGTTTTTTACTTATTAAAAGCACTTACAATGGCTAGGACGCTATCTACAGTAAGTTTACCCACGAGGTATCCCTAATTAATGATCATTTTTGGAAGTTACTTGAAATTAGAACTTTTTTACAATAACCCTTTAACGTTTTTATCTCATTACCTCTACTAAACCATCCCTTAAATATGCTGTAAGTGAAATTTTAAAATTTAAAATTTCCCGGAAAATTATAACCAATTTTCAGGAAAGTGGTCGTTTGAATAAGCACGTCCCACTTCAACGCTTATCAAAATTCGGAGGTAGATTGTTTATTAATTTTGATAAATCAATTTATTTATCTGATGATTAGAACACAATACTGCGTCATTACATTTTCCAAGTCCGGAAGAAAATCTGTGGCAAAATTCAGTTCATAAAGTAGAGAGAATTACAAGGGGAATTCATTCTTTTTATTTGATTAATTAAATTAAAATTAAATCTGAAGTTTTATTATAAAAGCTTAAAGAAAGCTTTCAGTTGGAGATATTTTTTTTAATCCAAATAATTTTTTTAGACCGAAATTTTAACTTTCCAAAAAGAAAATCTTTAATGATGACGTCAATGCTTGATAACTTTATTTTATTCAGGTTTAGTTCAATTTTTTTATCTGATTAATAAAAATTTATAGTTTTCCCCAAAAGTTTTTGAAGAATTTGAAAGCTCAAAAAGGGCTTTAAGCGTCGGATGTAATTTTATACGTGTTGAAATCTATTTTTCTATCAAATATCTTACCAAAACGAAATTTCAAGTTTTCTCTAATAAACCCAATTAAAGTCACCAAAGTTCATTGAGAGCTTTTGACACATACTTTATTTTTATTTATTTGGAATCTACTTTTCGATTCGATTACTGAAATTTTAATCAAATCAGAAATTTACCATCAAAACCTTTTCACAATCGGAAAAGCTCGAATAAAGCTTAAGTTTGAAATTTATTTTTATATGTTTTGTAACATATTTTTCTGGGAAATAATTTTACTAGAAGATATTTCATATTTATTGAAAAAAGCTTTATTGAAGTCGCCAAAGTTCACTGAGAGCTTTTAATACAAATTTTATTTTATTTATTTGCAATCTATTTCTCATGCGATTACTGAATTTTGAATCAAATTTGAAATTTTCCTCGAAAAGCTTTTGAAATTTGAAGGCTCAAAGAAAGCTTTAAACTTTTAACAATAATTAATTTGAAAATTTGAAGCAAATTTCTTCAAAATTTGAAGTCGAATTAATTAACTAAAACACTCGGAACGTTGAAAGTTAAATCAAAATAAAAGGAAATTTCGCTAAATTTCGAGAAAATCAAAAAACCTCGAAAAAATGTAACAAATTTTTTTTAATTAAGTCAGTCAGTTTTGGGATGATTTTGTTTAATTGGTTTTTTAACTTCAATCAAACTTCAGTCTGCACGCCACTGTTTTATATGAGTACGTACATTGGACATTCCATCACTCTTTTCAAAGTTTTTTGACCTTGTAATTAAATAAAATGCATCGAATTATATAATTTCGTCAAAATATATGTAATTGCATTAAAATGTAATTAATGAAATTAAAAAAATATGTTAAGTGCCTATCCGATTTCGTAATAATAACTGCATATACTCGTATATGTGAAGAAAAGATGACTTTTCTTTTAGTTGGTTAAACAATCTTTTTGTACAGTTTCATACTAAAACTGTGAAGGATAACAAGATCAAATTACAATATTCCACCTATGTTTTTAAGTAGCCAATTAAAATGGAGCTCGGAAAAAATTCTATATTCATAAGTTGTATTGCAGACTATTATTATTTAAAAAAAATTAAAATAGAAGAGTTTAAAGAATCAGCAAAAATGTCTAGATTTTAAGGCAAAGATATGTAATGTACAAACATAAACACAATCGTTGACGATGGTTACAATAAATATTTATTAAATATTATTTCTGAGTTCCCGTCCGTTCTATTTAAAATTTACGGAGCTTATATTTTTAACACCATTAAGTACAATATAACTTCTAATTAAAGAACTGCTTTTAATTTGCTTCAGGTCTATTTTTGATTCTTTTGAATAATTTTCCTCCGATTTCATTCTTATGACTCTGATTTTTATTTCCTGCGCTCGCTCTTCACTTATTGTTATCATTCTGATTTTAAATCCAAGTGTTTGCACAAATTAGTATACAATGTATTTTTGATTAAACAATGGCTAAGTGGATTGCAGGTAATAAGTATATACGAGTGGAAAAAAAATCCAAACACCGGTAAAATGGTCTGATTACCTCACTATACATTGTACCTTAATCTAAGTTTATTCTCTACAAATTTTGCAAATATGATAAGTTAAATGACAAACAAATTTTGAAGACGTAAACGACATTCGAATATTGCGCATATTAAAGAAATATTTTTAAAAAAAAAGTGTAAATGAAATAAATTAGTTAGCCAGGTTGAAAATTCAAACAATTTTGATAATTCGCTTGTTTTCATACAATCATTGGAATTATGAGTATTTACCGCGAGAACATAAAAATTTCAGTAAGAAAAAATTTTCCATTACACCGTCATACTGTTTATTAATATTTTACAAATTAAATTAAATTCTAAATAAATGAAATTATAGTAAATTATAAATGGGATGTTTATCATATCTTAAATTCAAATTATTTCTAAACAAGACCCACCCACATTAATTAATTCTCTTATTTACAACTCGATTTAAATTATATTTTTTTTAATTACAATTTTTAATTTTAATTTTGATTGATTCAGAAACAACTGAAATTTATTGTTGTAAAAATAAATATTTATTTATTTCTAATAATAAATCATATAAAAAATATTAAAGAATAGATATGGATTGAGATATTCATTTTGCATACCGGTTTTTCGGGGCCTGCAAAATATACGGTATTTTAAATTTTAAATTTTTTATGTTTAAAGTTAATGTTTATTATGCCATTGCATTAACGTAACGTCAACATAAAAATTAATATGTTTGAAAACAAACTGACGACATGAAGTAATCCCTGTATACCTTTATGCTTTCCACTGAGGATTCACAATTAATTTTAATTTACTTTACATTTTTATCTATAGGATGAAATTCAATATTCGACCATCGACTTCTGAAACATGGCTTGGAACTTATATCTGTCGTAAGTCGAGGTATACCAATGCCCTTATAGTTTAAATTGAAGTACATAGCTTAACATCTGAATTTCATGTTGATTATGCTAGAAAATACATGAGAAAAATTACGAATACAAAGTTTTTTTTAATTAATTTTAATGGGTACACAAATATTTTGAATTATTTTTTTTTATTCTCGAGTTCATTTATATAGGAATTTATTATCTCATAAAATATAAGGTAAAAGATGATATTGTTTATCAAATGAGCAACTATCAAATTTTCAAAAATTCGAAAATATGAGATGTTTATAGTTAAATTCTTACAGAATGAATTAATAATGAATGAAACAAATATGGGGTAGAAAACCTAATATAAAATTCGCCATACGGTGGACACTAGAGAGGTTAAAAGGTTTTTATAAGAAAGTGATCATTACACTGAAAATTGACTAAAAATCCGAAAATTTGGAAAAATGTAATACGACAATTTTATGAAATTTGGAAATTTCACGCATAGAAATCTAAATGACGGAATATTCCATCCTTCCTTTTCGTAACATTTCTGGTAATTTGTCGACGTTTTCTATCTTTTATACATATTTTCTGAATTTTCCTGATTTTATATAAATTTTCTTCTGATCTTATCCTAATTTTCCACGAGTTTTTCTATTTTATTCTATCTGACCTTTCTTAAGGCAGTTTAAAAAAAATCGATCGAGCGATCAAATTCGTTTTTAATGTTTTATTAAATTACTAAATCATTTATGAACATTTTAAGCTTTAAGAGCTACCGTATTGGAATAACCGAATTTGGATAACCGTAATTAGGTTAAAAACATTTTTTAGAAAAGTCTATATACATTTCACAATAGTAAAACTGAACACGCATGTTAAAACCGCTCTCCAGAATAATCATGTTTTTGTAAACATAAACTTAATAATTTGACAAACAAGTTAAAAATAAATCGATCCAAAAAGTTAAAGGGTTCAGAAGTTATGTTTACCTAAAGATGACAATCATAACATACCTTAATTTGTTCCCCCCACTATTGCTGACTTTTGATTTAAATTTCCCGACCTTTTAGGCCTTTTTTTGGTCTTTACGACTGATACCTAATTTTTAATAATTCTTGCGTTAATAACGTTTTAAATCATATCCGATCGGCATGTTCTAACTCTCCCTTCGTCTGTCTGAAGTCTTCCTAACGTTTAGCGAAATTTGTTCATATGTTTTGCGAACCTGAATCAACTCTTCCTTTTATAATGATACTGGATACAGTGGCGTGCGGTCAACATGTCCAGAAGGTGTGCAGAATTTTATATTTTCCTGGGCCGGAAAAAAATGTAAAAACGCAAAAAGTTGCATTGAGAGTTAGGTAAATAAATATAAAAATTAAATATTTCGGAAAAGTTCAAATTTATCTAAGAAATATCAAAAATTCGTAAGGACTCCCATTTGAATATCGGGCATCGCGACATTTGATCCAGATTTCCCGATTATTTTCTTCGGATCAAAAAAAATCTAATGATGCAGGAAGTTTATAAATTAATTGAGAAAAAATAGAAAAATGTCGAAACTAAACTTTTCGTACAAAAGCTCTACAAAAACCTAATTTTTTATGTTTTAAAATCTATTTTCTATCCAAATAACGATCCTTTAACCCAATTCCAAATTTTCCCGAAAAAAAGATTCAAAAATCTGGGAAGCTCATTAAGAGCTTAAATAAGAATATATTTTTATATAATTTGGATCGAATTGTTATCCCATTCATTAAATTTAAACGAATTATGGAATTTGTGCAGAAGGCTTTTCCAAACTATTAGAAGCCTAACGAAAGCTCTGAATTTAATTCTTTACGTTTAAAAATCTATTCTATTTCTAGATGACTATCATTTAACAAAATTTCAACTTTTTCCAAATTAAAGCTTTAAAAATCTCCAAAACTCTTTGAAAGCTTAACATTAAAATGTTATGGAATCGAATTTTAATCCCATTCACTAAATTTAAATGAAGTATGAAATTTTTCGCAGAAAGCTTATCCAAGCTATTAAAAGCTCAACGAAAGCTCTAAATTTCGAACTTAATTTAGTACGTTTAAAAATCTATTTTCTTTCCATATAACGGCCCATTAACGAAATTTCAACTTATTCCAAAATAAAGCTTTAAAAATCTCGTAAGCTTATAAAAAGCTTAAAATCAAAATGTCATATGAAATTTTCGTTAAAAATATTCCCAATCCATTGTAGCTCAAAGGAAGTTTAAAACTTAATTTTTTACGTTTTATAATCTATTTTCGATCCAGATATCGGCCCCTTCACGAAATTTTAAAATGGGCAAAAAAAAGATGGTAAGAATTTTATTAAATTTATTTATCGGGAGATAAAGTAGATTTGATAATGAATAAAATAATATTATATTTTATTTAAAAGCTTGGGATAAGCTTGTTGATTATTGACGAAATTAAAATAAAATAATCAGGTTGTGCTCTGCCATTGTAGAGTATGCAGCCGCTGAATATATGTCTAAATTATCGATGCGAGAAGCGTTCAATTTATGCGAGAGATAACCTGCCGAGGCTCTGTCTCGTAAAATTTCATCGAAATCGAGAAATTCATTAATAATTTCGAGAATATAAATATGCAAAATTTTGCATATGCAAATTTATGCAAATATTTCAAAAAAAATCAAGAGTTTTTTTCTCCAAATTTTGTTTGTGAACTTTCCTCGTAATTTTTGTTTTCAAATATTTCAAACAAATATTTTGTTTAAAGTATTGGGCAGTTTAGCATCATCCACAATTACAATTTCACAAATGTCTTATATTTGAAATTTCATAATATTTTCCGACTATTCGAAAATGTCAAATTTTAACAAAGATTTCTCATTTATGGTACCTATTCGTCTAAATGTATTACACAAACCGCATATTTTAAATAGTCGGATATACCGAGTGTAGATTTCTTTAAAACATATAGGTACTTCATAAGTTTAAATACACCCCCAAGTAGTAATAAAAATGTAGCCCTAGTAAATTAGAATGCAATTCGATCAAATCTAACAGCTAACCGCGGCTATATGTTGACCCATAAATTTGTCTTATTATTATTTTAAATAATTAAGAAAATAAACTCAAAAAATACTGTACATAAATTAATAATAAATATTTTCTGTTGTCTCATTAATTTTAATGTCTGTTATTGTACAATTTTAAATACACCGCAGTTTAATATAGAATAAACTTCAATACACAAATTTTCGAAATTTGTTTTGTTGTTCAATAATTTGTACATTCTGTTTCTTAATAATTATGAAAATTTCAATAAAAAAATTTTCATTTTGTTGGTTGGCGCTTACTCAATATTAGACGACGATATATTCTTGAAAGGTACTAATATTTATTACCATAACCTTTCAACAATTAATGATATAACAAAACAGTAAACCTTTTAATAAGCAATTCGGATTAGGCTACCTTGGTGCAGGTTATAATTCTCGTATAAACATTTACTAATCTAATGACCTTTAGAGAGTTTAGGTATATCACTCTTGAATTAAATTCTCAAGTTTATTTATATTTTGGATTAATAAAATATTAAATGTAAATAATAAAGCTTTCATAGTGACAATCGATCGATTATATCATCATTTATCGATTTTCTAAAATCAATAAACATATTCTCGCTCTATTTCTGCATTTTAAAATATCGAATTTATTTGAATAGCATAAAATCTTATTTTTCGCAATAAATTTTTTTTAAAAGAAGTTAGCAAGTTTTTTAGTTAGCATCTTGGAAGATTTAAGTATTAGAGTAATATCATTAAAACCTGTAACTGTTTTATGACTGCAATAAAGGTTATATTGTTAAACACCACCTAAGAGTAAATGGTTATTTTTATAGTAGAATCGGAATATGTGAATTTTGAAAGAGATTAGCAACAAAAAATGATTCATTCACACTTAAGAATTAGTATCATTAAATAGAAATCCATTTTTTTAGACGTAACAACTGTAAAAAAATGACCTAAATAATTAATTATTGCTGTTATTAAGTTCAAAATTTCATTGAATTTTCGACATAAGAACGTCGGGGCACATTTTGAACAAACTATAAGATGTCCACTGAACAAAGCTGTGAGTTGAAAAACATTAATACCACCAAGTCTTCCGAGAGATTAAAACATAAACTTGAAGAAAATTTATCAAATTTGTTGTATTATGTAAAAATATAATAACATTATAATTATACATAGTACATATTATTATGAGTATAATATTTAATTACATCTATATATGTATACATTGTATAATTTCATTATGTAATTTTAAAATTAATAAACAAAATTATTATTTTATAAGTTTTAATCTAGCACACATATATGTATGTATAAATACATATATAATAATAATTTATTATATTATTTATTATTATAATATTATATAATATTATTATCTTAGTCAATAAAAAAATGAAAGATCCATTTAACTTTGGACGAAAAAAATTCGCTATTTAGATTAAGTTTCCATACCCTTGACT